>VYZU01005106.1:34183-58865 GCA_013401355.1 Ceyx cyanopectus
ACACACACACACACAGGAGACCTATTAGTTGCCATGGGATTTCAAATGTACCTCATTTAATATTCTCTATAACTAAACTAAGAATGCCTTTTGTCCAGAGCTGTTGATCTCTACGTAGGGTTCTGGTGGCTTAAATGAAATACTTTTATTTTGGAATCACTGTCTCCAGCAGTATTAACATCCTGCAAGTTACATGGTAAATTGTCTCATGGATATCCTTTGGCTGGCTCCTCTGGAGACTGAGGAGACTATTTTACGTGTTGTTTATTTTTTAAATGGCAGTACTAGGCTACTGCTTTTGTCCTTTTCATAATAGTGTTGTTTCACAAATCTGATGATCTTTACAGCATTGTCTGGTTTCATGAGGTCTAGTTTACTTCTGTTGTCAATAAGGCTCTAGCATACTTCCTGAGATTGCTTTGCTGAATTATGTCCCTTTATTTTTTTCCACTTTCCTTAAGAAGTGGTATGTCTAGAGGACTCTCTTCTCTCACACCAGCTGGCAATGCCTACATACCGTTTGTTTCTGTAGTCCCTGATATTTTCTGCCTCTTCTGCAAGGCTTTTGCTTCCTTTTATGAGCAATTATTTCCCTTTTTGACTACTGCGTTCACTATGCTCATCCTGCTTTCAAATTCCCGAACTTTGTTTGAAATCTGCAGTTTAATATTCAGAGGTCTTTAAGAAACTGCATTTAGATGCCAACTCATGACATCCTCTGTTCAACAGGGAATCTTTTACCTTTTTAGTCTTTACTTGCAGAGTACATAATGGCTGGTGAGCAATGATCCCACGGACCTGCCTTTCTTGGCATATCCTAAAGCATTTACTAGGGGAAATCAATGTTTTAAAATATATTCAGAAACCTTTCGTCAAATCAAGTAATCTGGAAATACCTCAAGTTGTTAGTCAACACTTAACTCTCTGCAACATAGTCCAGCCTCAGGCTCAGTAATAAACATTTCACATTTTAGGAAAAAAAACAAATATAAGTTATAGTTAGTGATTCCAGAAAGTTGCCAAAGGCTGCTATAAAGGAACTAAAAAGGACTCTAAGTAGAGTCAGGGGCTGGAGAAGTAATTACAGTTTAAAAGGGGTAAAGGGGGGTCTAGGCCACTTGCAGAGGCTGTAGGTCTGCCTGCCTGACCTCAGCTGAGATCTCCTGTTTCTAACATGGATGTGGTTTTAGCCAAACCCAAAGACAGAAGACAGGTGAGGAATCATTAGTAAAGAACTATAGCTGTTCAATAAAAACCACAGAAAAATACTAAATAGCCTTTATGCAGCCAAGAGGAAGAAAGAGTTCATTTGGTAAATGCATGCATTTTTTTTGTTGCATAAATCTTTCCAAAGCTGAAACCTTGGGATACTGCAACCACTCAGGTGAAACCCAACATTTTGAAGAGTTTTAACTGTTAAGAAACTGCTCAACTTGATCCTCAGAACTTGTCTGGGCATTTCCCTGCATTTCCTGAAATACCAGAAACAATATTGTAATAGCAAGTTTCCTTTGAGGGGCTAAAAAGAAACCTGGACACACCCTTTATTGAAGCAAGGCATTTATTACAATGCAAACTAAGGAAAGACTGGTCTGATGAACCCCCTTGAGTCATAATGACAGGTAGGATGCATCTGAAGGCTCTTGGTTCTCCTGCACATGCACACACACCCTGAGCAGCCAGCAGACACAAACCAGTAAATGCTCAATTTGTCTAGCAACCCTTAGGAACTGGGTGCAGAGAGGAGAAACCCTTTTCAGTAATTTATCTATTTCACACTAGTTGCCAGCTGTAAATTATGCAGGAACAAGTTAACTGCACTAACTCTCTAAATTATTGCTAGTCACTCAGCAGATCTGACATCCACCCCAGAGGAACACATCAACCTCCTACTGACTGCATGTGAATGTAGAAGTAGGCACTTATGTCTTCATTCTGCAATCTATTTTACCAGTCAAGACTAATGATCATCTCTCAAAATTAAGGGAAAAAATATGAAGCTATTAGTTGGGGAGAAAAGCAAGAAAAAAGGGTCAAAAGAGGTACAGAAATCTGATAAAGACATGAAAAGCTGACTAAAAGCAGTTCTTGTCAAACTCTTAAAATATTTATGTTACCCCTCCAGTGGAAGTTTTGTTTGGGAGAACTACAGGGCTCACATGGTTAATCTTGTTTTCACATATCCCTTTAACTAATTAAAAAATCAGCAGCTCTTATTCAGAGCTCAGTATTTTTAATATGCTAAGATAATGCAATTAACTTGAGAAGAAAAGCATTTCAGTAGAGGTTGCACATTGTCTACGCTGCCAGATCATGCTTCATATTAATTTTTATTCCAGATACTTTTTGTGGAACAACAACAACAACAACAACAAAAAAGCCTTGTATTTTCATCCAGGGCAAAGTTATGCCTTTGAAACTGAACATGATCATCTATTTATTTCTTCTAGGGGACAAATGTGCAAAGCTGTGCTAATATTTAAATGTTTGTCAGACAAAGGTGACTCAGTTTCACCAAATCTGGTGTTAGACTACCCTTGCTGACTGATGATTTAATCTTTTCTCATCTAAGTCTGGATGCAAAGCTAACAGGTTGAAAGAAAAGGCTCACTACAGGTTCTTTCCTTCATTGAACACTAAAGAAAATAGTCTGGAGAGTAATAACCCAGAGACATGGTGTTCAGACACTTTATGTCTCCTTGTTTTAGAGCTTCATTAAGATTATTTAATGGCCATCTTTTGACTGCAATATTGCAGAAACCTAAATGCAATGGCTGCCTTCACTGGTCCATCTCAGCTGAGAAGTATCAAAGGTAAAAAGAATTGTCTTGTTTGTGTCCCAGTTGAGCAGGGAGGCTTCAGTAGATTGGCATACACAATGCTACACACTTTCCTAGGAAGGAATTAGATTCATAATATTCTTCTATCAGTCTACAAAATGTGAGAAATGCCCTGAACTTAAATGAAACCTGCATGTAAATGATCTAATCTGTACTCACTGACTTACCAAAGTGAAGAAATCAATGTTACAGCTGATAAAAATCATCTGTTCATTTGTATATAATAGCTTCCCCTTACTGAATGGAACATAAATATCCCAAACAGCAATGTAGTTACTCTTTGCTGTGTTGCATGAATCCCAGCAGAAGGTTCTAACGATGAATGAATCACAGTTATAAACATCAAGACAACATGTGGGAGAAATCTGAAAGGAAAATAATACTACTTTGTCATCTGAAGACTTGTTTACACTCATTTTGTCTTTACACACATCATCCAGTGTTTTCCATCCAAACAATTTGCTAGGTTTCAGACACTCCTTAACAGATATTTGTACACATACCAATATTCACTTTGTTGTCCTCTGCAGAGTTGGAAGACATCAACATGGTATTTAAAATAGATGTCCCTTTGGATCATACTGACTTATAATTGCAAACCTCTTAAATAAAGAGCAAAGGCTACTTGGCTAATTTGAAACATGAGTAATATTTACACTGCCAGCTTTCATACTTAGCTCCTTAGGTTTTCCTTTTTAAATGCAGATCAAATACAGAAAACATGTGAAGATTAGTTTTTAATTGCTCAGATGTTTTCAACCACTGCAAAGTCTTTCCAGTTCCCCATAATCCTGTGAAAGAATTTTGATGGCAAAGATCAGTATCTTTTTGGTTAAAAGTAAGCTGTTGACCTGCCTGTAGATGTCCATGAAGAGAAAAAGGTTGCAAAGAGAAGACCTGGGCTGAGAAACAGCCACCCAAAAGGATGCTTAACAGATTGAAGCTGCAGACTGCAGACCACAAAAACCATTACAGATAGAGTGTCTGCCTAAGCTATAAAACTTGTTTAATCAGATACAAGCAAAATCTGCTAATTGTGCAGTTCGTTACTGAGAATGCAAATTATAAGTCCACATGAATCAAACATTACCAATCAGACCTGAAAACGGGTGTGGGAATACTTGAAAGAAATTCATGATATGGATTTGATTGTGTAATACGCAGGTATTCTGTGTTTACAGGCTGCATAACTCCACCACTGAACTATGTGAAGATGTCTTCAGGCTGATGTGTAAAGAGAATTTCAATCAACATCCAAGCTTCTTTTTTCACTTCAGAAAATAATACATTGACTTAGCCTTGTTTCCTACAAAACCTTTGATTAGAACTGTCAAGACAGCATCAATAAAAAAATATTCAAAGATATAACACAATTCTGAATACCTATCTCTCACTGTGAAGTACAGACTGCTTCAAATGAACACATCTCAAAACTCACAGTTCTGAAAAGAAGTAAACAACATAAAAAAAAAGAAAACAAAATCCCAGCACACGCAGAGTTGTTCCTTAGGCCTCAAATCAAGCTCTGTGCAAGGCTTAGATGTCAACACATCACTGCCCACTCTTAGTTTCAAAAGGTAATACCTCCCCCCATGAGAACAATAATTACCTTTACCTTAATTTTCAAGCAAGGCTTTAATACCTCATTTGATCTTATCTTGCCTGATGAGTGATAGGCCTATCATGCTCATGAATGAAAGACAATCATCCCTCCTTACTCCTAAGGTATCTTCTGACTCCTTGTTTTAGGAGAACCACACATCTTAGAGCCAAGCAATGAGGTGGGTAAGAAGAAGACCTGCAAGAGGCTCTGTGTAGCTCATCTCTTCATTGTTTTCTCCCATTTAATCCCTTCTGCTTGTTAAATCCAGTCCAGCATATTCAAGGCTGAGCTGTCAATTCACAAGTTCATTCCTGCATTGTGGAACATCTTGCAACTCTGAATTTAAACTGGACTTTTGAAAAAAAAAAAAAAAGGGCTTTCTGACTTGAAAATCAGTCTGATTCTTCTACAAAGAGCAAAGAAAAAAGTTTCAGTGACACTGTTGGGAAAACTGATTTGAGGAAGGCCTCGGGTTCTCCCTGGGGAAGATCCTGCTGTTGTTATGATTGTTTTAAGTGCACAGCCATAGCAGATTACTCACTTGTCTTCCTGTACCAATCTCTTCCAGCAGTGCAGACTAGCTATACACATTTATTATCTGCAAGTATTAAAGCCTGTACATTAGCAAAGTTTATCAGGGACTAATAGCTGGCAATAATAACAGCCACCTCTTCTCTGAGCCCTGAACTGCCTAAGAAATATAGACATGAAGGCTCGTTGACTCCAATTTCTCATCCTGTCTCTGTCTGGTTCATGAGCTAGCTCTTCCCCTACCTGACAAGGGTACAGGGCTGAGCAATCCACACACTTGCTGTGGCAAACCTGTGACAGTACAGCTCTGCAGCTCAGAGGGCAGAGCCCTTTTTGTGGATGTGCCAGAGCCAGGCACAACCCCCAGAAGCCCCGCCACAGCACAACACAGCACATCACATCATGTCAGCATCCCCAGCCTTGGCAGAATTACACATGATGAGAGAGGCAAGCTGACAACACAACACACTTGAGTACAAACAGGAGGAGGAAAGGGCAAAGGCTGGTATTTCTTGCATTTTGCTGAGCTGGCTTTGCTCATACTTTTACCAGTTCATGCATTAAAGCACTGCTTTACCTTTAACATACCGTGCAGTGTTGAAGAGCTCTGGATGGTAAGGTAACTGGATTCACATTTCTGGGATTCAATATCCAGGTCTCCAATTTTTAAGATCAGGCGTTTTCCTGAAGGCACTTGGATTTTCTTTTCACAAAGAGTGTAGTTTGGATATGTCCCAGGATAGTTTTTGGATGCCAGGGTCCCACTGTCTTGATACATCACCATGTGCCCACATCCATCCCCTGCAGCAGCAGAAGAAACCAGAAAGAGAAACAAAACGTAATGATCAATAAAAAATGTGTAAGAAAATACTGGGCCACATAATCATGGCTCATGAGTTTTAAAATATTAAAAATATTTTGTAGTACTCAACCCCTGTTGTTGAACACAGGTTCAGTGTTGTTCCCAGTGTTAGAACACAGGTAAGCAGCATGAACAAAATCACATTTCTCTTGGAATGCAGTAGAAAGGAGGATTGGAAACACTCGTGAACTAAGATGTATTTGACAGCCCTGTACAGAGTCACTTTGGCTTTCTGTTGTGCAGCCAAACCTACTGAAACCCTGAAGATACAATTCCACATGCAACAGGTAGGATCCTTACTGAAATGCTTTTTCCCTACTTCTCATTCCACATTTGATTTCCATGGAAAGAGCCATCAAAGAGAGGGTAGCCTCCTTGCTCAGGGGCAGAGGGTACGTGCCCAAAAAATGGGATTTTTGTGAGCTTGTGTAGGAGCCATGTTGGTTTTGGAGTCTTTCCTTGGTGGAGGCATCTGAGGAGCAGCTGCAGGAGGAGGGATGACAACAGGAAAAGACACATGGAAATACATGGGGGGATGTGGGGACTGACATGGAAAACAGGAAGCATCCAGAGAGGGGAAGGAAGCAGGTATCAGATAAAGAGACCTTGACTACCAAAGGAAGCAATTTTTAGTCAACTATTTAAAAAGTGTACTAATAAATTCAAACCTATGTGTTAAAGCTTAAACCATTTCATTCTGCTGAATATTCCAAATAATGAAAACTATTGCAATAGTGCAACTGGTACCATATATACATGAATATCATAGGCAGAGCTCAGTTTTAGGTCAGTCAAGGCACAGACACCCTTTCCATAGTAATCTTGTCTACTGTTACCCTTCACCACTGCAAAATTGAAACCAGTCCTAGAAGTGGAAAGAAAAGAAAGAATCCTGCAGAGCTGTGAATTCACAATGTTTTACCCAGAAATTTGCTTTTTGGGGCTATTTTAGTTAAACTGCTTTAATTTTAATTACTTTCTGAATTTCATTCCACAGTCACTAAGAGGAACAAACTTAAGATTTGCCTAAGATTATTTAAAGGTGAACTACTAGAAATGAAGTGGGAAAGGAATGTGCCATAGTGAGTGCTGGGGGGAAAAATGGCATGCTATGCAAAGATAAGCTCCAAGCTATCAAATTTTGACTAACTACTCTATAATTACACTGACATTTCATCCGACCCAACTGCTTTTTCACAAGCAACAGCATTTATTTGAAGCTTTATCATTAATAGTAGCTTTGTTGCCTGCTATTTAATTTTGACGTAGGTTCATGACTGGAATAGGAGAGATGTAGATCCAAAATCATGTAATAGTAAAACATATTCAATCTGGGTTTTTTCAGATCTCCTTGTTCACGTGCTTTAAAAAACTGAAGTTTATTATTGAATAAGTTTATTCAAATTCAAGTTTATTATTGAAGCTCTATTGATTTCAGAATACATAGGAATATACTCGAGATGAAAAGCAAACTGGCCTCAAGTTCTTTTAATGGAAACTTTCTGCAGAAGGAGAAAAATATAAGAACCAATAGAATACATGAGCTATAAACTTTCTGAACTCAGGGAGGAGTCCAGGGAGCTCCAGGCAGTGTAAAACCAGATCACTTACATTAGGACACAGGACATCTTGCTCTCTGTGGAGACAACTGTTGTATAGCACAAAAGAGCTGCCTGTGGCTTTTAACTTAAACTGCATGTTTCTAACTAAGCATTTACTTTAGCTGGGCTGATGAAAAAAAAGAACCTACAATCTGGATCTTGGTTTGCAACTTGCAAAAAAAAAAGAGAGAAAAGGGAAAAGTTACACAACCACAACTAAATGTCATGGCTATGAACTCCTTAAAATGAAAAGTCTAGTGCACAGATTGTCTTCATCCTGCTGGGATACTTTCTGGCCTGTGCCATCTCAGTACAATCTCAAGGATCATTTCTAGGTCAAAACACTCCTCAAAAAAAAAATCAAAAGACATCACTATCAAGGTAAGACCATGACAACTGTCCAGGTCATAGAGTATTTGATTTCTGTGGGAAGTGTACTGGCAAAGCTGTGCAGCAGAGATCTCAGCCTGCTATCCTTTTCTGTTAAGGTTTTGTTCCCAGGGAACAGTCATGTCCCTTGCTGCCTCTGTTCTGCCTGCCTGCTTCAAAGGAAAGGGTCATGACAAAAGCTACTTCACCACAAGAACCAAAGCAATGTCCTAATAGTCAGAGCATGGTTAGTGAAAGGCAGCCTTGCCTCAGACATCAAGGTTTCATCACTTCTCAGTGGATGGGAGCAAAGCAAAACATCTGAACACAAGGCATTCAGCAGCCAGAAAGTCTAAACATGCTCAGAGTGAATCCAAACCTCTCCTCATCACCAGGAGTTACTGAAAGCACATCAAATATGGCTTTGCAAGGAGAGTTCCCACAGGCATTTGAATGCAGATCAAGATCGTGGTCCCTGGATCACGTTCATCTGCCTGCTGGCCTACGTGCAGGTTGGACCAAAGATCACAAAGCACTAGAGTTAAGGCTGTTTACCACAGATAAAAATAGTCTCCTGTGTCAGAAAATGGAAATCACTCCTCAAGAAGTCAGAATCATGACCAGCCTTAGCAGTGGGTACACTGTTTGCACTCTATTTCACATGGTGCTTGCCAAGAGCAGTGCATACATGTCCAAACAGAGCTGGAACCCCACCAGAAGACACCAGTGCATGTCCCTGAAGAGAAGGTGAGAGGAGGAACAAGGTGGCTGGCAGATAGGCACCCCTCCAGGGTCTAACCTGCCCAGGAAGGATGTAGATGATGAAACTGATTCTCACAAACAAGCCCTGGCCCCAGCCTGCCTTGGACACAGCCTCTGACAGCTACTGTGGCTTTAGCAAACCCACGGTGGTCCCCAGAAGCAACAGCATTAGAGATCTCTGAAAATGATGCTGCTTCCTTCAGGTACCTTTCTGGCACCCAGAATCACCTGGTTAGGCTGACTCTCTCATCCCATCTCTTCCTAAGCTCAGTGCACAAGCTGAACCCTGCCTTCTCACCCATGGGCTTTTCCACCCTTGCTTCTACACACAGGTAGACGTGCACAGCACCTTCATCCAAGCACTCAGCCCTTGGAGTTCAGGAAAAGGCTACAGTTTTTCTAATAAGTGCTATTAAAAGTTTTCATGTGCTGCACCTTTCACTAAACATCTTCATACCATCGTCTGCAAAACAGTTCCATAAAGTACTGTCAAAAAGTGTGTTTTCAAAAGCACTGCTACAATATCCTGGCAGCAAACAGCTGCCTTTTTCATCCTTCTGATTCACCCTCAGCAAGCAATTAATAACAGACTTGGACTCACTCCAGTGCTAAATACGTGTTACACCTAGGCTTGCTAATGCACACACCCTGCCCTCTTCCACCCTGCAGTGCAAGCCCCATTGGGCACCAGCAATCCCTCCTGGCTGCCCCTTGGCTGATGATCTCTTCCCACCAGGACAAACACATCCCCAAAGAAACTTTATTTCCCTCTTTGCATCTTCTCTCCCAGTCTGACATCCTTTGGCACACCCACCTTCATGGTGGTGCTCATGAAAAGGTGGGCTCCCCCCAGGGCACAGAGAGGAAGGGAGGGTCTGCTGGCCACTTCTTCTCCCTTCCCACTCCTCCTTCCCTTGAAAGGACAGAGCAGAAAATTGAGTTTGTACACCTAAATTTTGGATTAAGCAAAAATCAGTTTTCTGAGGAGACGTAGCTGAAATGGACACAGCCAAAGTGAAGAAAATGCCACTGAGTCACAGAATCACAGCATGTCAGGGGTTGGAAGGGAGCTAGAAGATCATCTAGTCTAACCCCCCTGCCAGAGCAGGGGCACCTAGACCAAGTCACCCAGGAACAGATCCAGGGGGGTCTGGAATGTCTCCAGAGCAGGAGACTCCACAACCCCCCTGGGCAGCCCCTGCCAGGCTCTGCCACCCTCACTGGGAAAAAAGTTTTTCCTTGTGTTTCCCCTCAACCTCTTGTGCTCCAACTGACTCCCATTGCCTCTTGTCCTGTCACTGGATGGCACTGAGCAGAGTCTGGCAGTTGCATTGGGCAGATGAGTATCCTCCAGTCCCCCTCTACACTGGTGCTGATGCCCAGAGCTGCAGATGTCATGGGTGGGGGTGATGAGGTGACCAGGCATTTGGGGATTTCACAAACCACCAATTTCAGAGCAAATGTTCTTTTAAAGGGAAGAAGCCCCCCACTTTGAACTATGCTTTATTGCAAAAGGAAAAATAAATAGTGTGTCAACTTTTTCCTTGATTTGCATTTTTCACTCCATTAGGTTCCCAGGAAACATTTTCAACCCTGTGCTGCAGCAGCTCCTCAAGACACCCATTTTGCTGCCCAAGCTAACCAAGTCACTGGTGGCTGGGAGGAGGGCTGAGAGCAGGAAGGGAAGGTAAAGCAGCAGAAAAAAACAAAGGAACATTGTGGAGTGCTGATTTTGTTGCCCGAAGTATTTACTTACCAACTTCAAAGGGATGCAAAAGGAGAAGGAGGTCAAACAAACCACAGAATGTTTTTCCCTCCTCTTCACAGACATTATTTACTGTAATGTCCCTCTTAAAGTAGGAGTGAGAAAGCAGCAAGTGATCTCCAATGGTTCCATAAATCACAGATTCCCACCACATGCCCAGCTGTGATCACACCCCAGAATGAGGGCTGTGGCTTGGGGCTGGCTTTCCTCAGGGTGTTCCCTGCACTCAGCCTCAGGAGATGCTCTGTCTCAAATATAGAAGTTATTTTGGTAACCATTTGGATTGCCATCCTCAAGTATAGAAAAAAAACTACCCTGACAAACCAAGTGCCTTATCTAGCAAAGTAGCTTACAACTGTACTGGCATTTTTCAGAGTTTTTTCCAGATTGCAGGCACAGCCATATGTCAGGAGATGGGGAAATCTTTCCAGCTGTGCTGACCTACATGGTGAAGACACTGCTGGGTTGACACAGTCTGGGCAACCTTTACTCTCCTAGAAACCTCTCTTTGAAGAAATCAAAACCTAGTGACACATGAGATTTCATTTATTTTGCTGTTACAATGTCAAAAGAAAATAGAGATCATTTTATGAGCAACTTGTTCCATCACCAGTAAGCCCCTAAAGACAGAACAAGTCACAGAGTAAGTCTTCCTTTAACACAGATGTAAAGCAGATACTGACACCTGGAAGACTCTTCCCATTTCACTGCATCCATGAATAAATGGATTAATTTCTGTTCTTAATCAAATAACTTGTCAGAGAGCAGCCATTTCTTATGCATATAAATCTTAGGGATTTGTGTCAAGATGAAACCAAACATTACCTGTCTACATTTACATGAGACCTCAGTGACAAGATGATCCAGACTACCCTAGAAATCAGTGCCCAAAGGAGAGAATGGCAGTCACAGCCTGGTTGTCCCTTGCCAATCAATTATTTACGAGGACACAAGATTTAAGAAGTTGATACATGCTGTAAAGAACGAGTTCCAGCAACACATAAGGGACAAGGTTTACACAAAAAATGTAAATAGCAGAATTTTCTTGCATTTTGTTTTTCTATTAAATGCCCAGAAATGGAGCAAACGAGGCTTGCCTTTGCTGTTCAGCATCACTATCTGGTTCTATCACAATCTGTGAAAGACAGTATCAGAGTACATGTCAAAAATAAGTATGTTTTAGTTACTGTTACCAGGACTTAGGCATTCTACCCAAATGTAGTCCTCCAGAGAAGCCAGCACTGGAATTTGCTTTTCAGCACTCTAAATACAGAACTCACAAGCTTGTGGGTGTGAAAAAAAAACTTTTATGTCTTCTTAACTGCTGCAACAAAAAGAGATCTGTAATTTTTAAATTCTTTCTTTCCTGCATAGCTGCATTTAATACATTTTTTAATGCTTTTCTTTTACGAAGGTGGCATGTTGCTACGTCTGACCACCATTTTATCCATCTATAGAATTCTTTGGAAAAAGAGATGAGAATGGAGCTACACAGGTATGGAAATTTCAGAGGAATCTCAAGTGTATGGTCCCCTTTCCATGAAAGGAAAGTTGATTTTCTGGTTTCTAACTACTTTAAGATACACATCCACATGACACCCCTGAAGTGCAGGGGAGGCACAGTGAACCTCATTCAAAATCACAGCATGTTAGGGGTTGGAAGGGATCTAGAAGATCATCTAGTCCAAACCCCCTGCCACAGCAGGGGCACCTAGACCAAGTCACCCAAGAACAGATCCAGGGGGGTCTGGAATGTCTCCAGAGCAGGAGACTCCACAACCTCCCTGGGCAGCCCCTGCCAGGCTCTGCCACCCTCACTGGGAAAAAAGTTTTTCCTTGTGTTTCCCCTTGTGCTCCAACTGACTCCCATGCGTGGAGAACAAGTATTTGACAGACAGAGGTTTCTTCTGCATCCCTCTGCCCATCAGCATCAGGGCATCCTAGAAATGCATCAGGGATATAGGCCACAGTGGGAGGTGAAGCTCTGCCCCATTGTGCTGGGGACACACATTGTGCCATTAGGGCATCTCCTGAGTCTGCTGGATTTGGGTAAACATGCAATTAGATTTCTATTAAGGGCTTTTCAAGCGAGGTTGGAAATGCTAATCTTAACTGAGAGACATATCACATATATGCAAATTGTTTGCTCTACTTTCCCCATCTGTTTTTTTCCCCCAAGTTTTTCTCTTTGCTATGCTTTACTGGAGATTAACTTACAGTATATTGCACTGAATTTGGACTGTGTAGGAAACATATGCTGCAAGCTCAGGGCCAAACTCGAATATTGGGTTGCACAGAAATAGGAATATTCACAGCAATGCTAAGGACTGAGAAAACCATAGGAACATGAAATTCAGAGACACAAGAGAGGCTGAAGCAGAGCTGTTCCAGTTACAGTAGCAGGTGGGACAGCAGGATCTCAAAACAGCTTTCATTTGGGGAAGAGGAAGTAGCTGAACATGATAAAATGAAAACGTCACCCTCCTTTTGAAAATATGTGATTTTCTTGTTAGTGTGATACAAGCCAAGGAAGATTGTCAGTCATCAGTGATGAAGGGTAGTTTTCTTGACATCAAATCTGCCCCATCTTACTTGAAAACAAACAAACAAAACCACATTCATCTTGGTTTTTTGCTGTCCACCTAGGTGGCATAGATGGGATTTGTTAGCAAGAAAGGACAATAGAAAGTATGCTACTTATTTCAAAATAAATTCTGATACCCTGCTATCCTAAGTGGTTCCTTACAACTCCACTGGAAATAGAAGCAAAATTAACTGAACTAAGATGAATACACAGCCAGAGCTACATCAGGTTTTTCTGACCTGGAACACCAAAACCAAGAAATACCTTTTTTCTGTATTACCAAGTGACCACCTTTCCTTCTACTTGACATCAAGAGATTAATCAGAATGCTCTGCTCAGAGGCTCCACAAAGCAGGGAGTTTTAAATTTAAGATTTCATAGCAGAGCTTACTTACTAAAATTCTGATTTAAAGTCTTCATCTCAGTGGCTCTCAGGCATTTCAACTTCAACTGCCCCATCCCACTCTGACAAAGGAAATGTGGGATACAAACCCCTGGCTTTAGGAGCAACTGAGACATGGTGGGCAACAGCTCCAGAGTTAGCCATGGGTCTTGCTACCACAGTGGAGGGGCATCTGGGGGATGCTTGAATAGATTTTTACAGGTTAAAATATTTTTTTATATATATACCTGGAGGACAAAATGGAGTCTTTTGAAAAATGTGCTTGTTTTACAAATCAAGCATAGCCAACTATTCAGTCAAAGCAACCCACCAACACAAAAGTGATGTGACACCAGAGCAAAATACAAGTGGTTTTGGGCAGAAGCCACTTATCTCCCTGCTTCACAGTTACTGCAGCTGCAACAACAAAGCTCAGGCACTTAACAGAGCCATTCTGTTTGGGGGGGGGTGAAGAAATCCACCTATGTTTCCAGTGTTTTGAAGCCTCTCCTACTACACCACCAAGAAAAGTTTTGTTTGCTTTCTGACAGGACACATGGGCCTTTGTATAGCAGGAGGGATCACATCCAGAATTCTTCATGTGTTTTTGTAATTTGAAATAAAACAAATAAACATCTTTTTTTTTTTTAATTCAGTAGACATGAACATCTGGAAGTTGACATCAGTGTGACTTCAACTTTAATGTCAAAGTGTTAGACTGAAGCCTGATGTCATTCAACAATTTGTGGTGGAAGTGCCAGAAGCTTGAACATTACAGATTAAAACGGAGGGAAATGTTTCTGCAGCAGCTAAGGGAAGAAACAATGTTTTTCTAAACAACTGATGAACATTATTGTCATTACAGTAGCAACTTGAGCCTAAACATACGATACTGAATATAAAAATTAACATCCTGGTCTTGTAGGAGGCCTTGGGTCTGGGTTTCTAGCCTTGCACTGCTCTGCTTTCCCCATTTCTTCTCCTGCCCCACTGCATGACACATGAAAAAAACCCTTTACTGAAGCTCTTTGGAGCTGGGCAAAGCCAGCACAGCCTGGGTGCACTCTGCTTCCCCACACCTACACAGGGGAGCAGCATGGAGCTGCCACCAGACAGCAATCCCATCCCATCAGGGGAATGGAAATGATGAGTAAATCCACACTGGGATTGGGAATGATGCTCAGGGAGGATGAGAAAGTCCCACCACCACCAAACAGCCTTCCCATCTTGGAAGGAAATTCCTGACAAGTCCTGGCCCTGTCAAAAGAGGAGACACAGAGAGAGAATGAAAGACTAAAGTGTTTCCTCCTCATAATATGCTCAGCTCCCAGGCTTAATTACACAGGATCAACAATCCTAACCATAACTACTCTTAGCCTCTCTATGTGCAAGCATTCAGCTAACCTCAAAAATGTATCTTTAGCACTTACACAATTTTCACAGACAATCTAAATTAGCTAGGTCATAATTCATTCTGAAAGCAAAAATCAAGATACCTGCATACTCTTCAAAGTAGTCAGACCACTATCCTTTTTTAAAAAAAATATTATTATTTAAATATCACTAGGGAATTCTGAAATTCCCTACTCCCAGCTGTAAAGCTAATTAAACATTTTTTGGGAAGTTGTGTACTCATCCTTGTGCATTGCTATTAACATTTATTTTTTTAATCGCAGATAGATGGGATCCAATACCATTCCACTGAAACCATTCATCAGGATTTTATTTTGATTTTTTTCTGGCTTGTTTTATTCTTAGCAGATGGTGCAAACCCATGTGTTGATGAGTACATGCCACAGCACCAGCATCTGATATGATACAGCCATCCCTAAACTACAGGGGTG
Organism: Ceyx cyanopectus; assembly: GCA_013401355.1. Lineage (NCBI taxonomy): Eukaryota > Metazoa > Chordata > Aves > Coraciiformes > Alcedinidae > Ceyx > Ceyx cyanopectus. Next base: position 49,327 of record VYZU01005106.1, read on the forward strand.
TCTCTGCTAAGGACTTCAGTGCCCACACCACTCAAAACCACACTTCTGGGCACAGTGGGTTATCTCAGATGGACTTTCAAAACTAATTCTGCTACCTGAAATGTCTTTGAGGCTTTTCTATACAGTAGCAGAAGCATCCCAAAGTCAGTATTTTTCCAAACAATTTTTTACTGTACTACACATGTAGCTCCAGTGGATTAAAGGTGGCACAGTTTTGATAAATATAAATGAATGTGCTTTTGCATATGCAAATCAACAAGTAATTTGTGTGAAATCTGATTCAACAGCCATGCATGTGATGTGAACGTGCAGGTAACAACTTTCCCAAGGCATCTTTTGCTGCCTCCTTTATCAGCAAGGCTCCCAGTCGCCTCTCTGTCCCTGATTTTGTTGGAAATATGTCCTCTGATAACCTAAAGAGAAGTACATATAAAGGGCTTAGAGCTATTTATAGAAAAGCTTGTGTGACTGAAAACATTGCAGTTTTCATGTGGTGGGTACACGCATTGCTTATGAACTGCAACCAGAAAACTGTTGCCTCCCTCTTTAGTAATTCCAGTCAGCATTCACATGGCAAGATAGAGCCAGCCAAGGAAGGAAGCAGACATAAGGACAAAACACAAACAAACTGAAAATTTACCAATCACTTATAGTCAGAAACTGGAAGGGGATGGGGGTGGATGCAAAAAAGATTCATCTTTATTTGCATTTCAAACTGCTGAAAACGGGCATGCAAAAATGGATTAGCATGATCACACCAATATTGTCTGGTAGGGGTTTTGTATCAACCCCTGAGAAGAGGCATAATCTCTCATAATTACTGCACATGTCTGTTGTCACATCAAATAACTTGCCTGAAAACATTTGAAAGTCTACTGCCCATCAGTTTTTCTGCCTGGGCATTGGGTGTAACTGTCAACAGACCCAGGAACACTGGTCGTGTTCAGATGCCAATCTGCAAATCCCACATGAACCAGTTTCATTGATGGACTTTACCTGAAGTGAAAAGAAATTAATTACAGCAAGAGCAGTGGCTTCAGTCTTGCCCTTCATAGAGCAAAATCCCCCTTCTTCTTATCCCTTCCTAGAAAGAAGCCAACCCTCAGGTCAACTTTAAGCCCTAATGGCCAGAAAAATAGAAGACAGACTGGGATTCAGCCTCAATTTAAGTATCTACATTACTACAATTAGATGATTCAAGGTTTTGATCAATGAGACCAGAAGAAAAAAACAAGAGTGAAAGGCAAAAGTTAATGTGTTCAGCTTTGCCTCCCTTCTGCTTTGGGTTTGGACCTCTGGAAGGAGATTTTGAGAAGAAATAATGGGTCAGGCATGGCTGGGTGAGTCTGGCAGGTGGGAAAAAAGATAGGTTTTGTAGTTGTTAGCAAAGAACTGGCAACAAAAACCACAAGAGATCAGCATACAGCAAAATTAAAAGGGAAAAGAACTTGTTATTATAAGTCCAAAGCTATTTATTGCACGTGGACAGTCATAGAAGTGATATTTGTCCCCAGGTGAGATCTACTAAGCTTATAAATTAAAATCAGTTCCCTAAACACTCAGCCTTTACTATCATCATTCTGTGAACAACACAAATCTCATGTTTCATAGATGTCCTTGGACAACACACACACTGAACATATTTTCCAGTGCAGAAAAAGCACTGACACCTGGGCTCTGCACAGTCACACTCTCTGCTATAAAGTTATCAAGCCACAGTGGAAAAAGGATGCCCTTAATTTAAAACTTAAGTAAGAGAACAGAAGCTACAGCAGCAGCTTCATCCCTGTGAGGCAGGTGAGGTGGTCTTGAAATAAAAAAAAAAAAGCAAGTTATGCAGCCAGCTCAGAAGAAGCCAGAAAAATGTACTACTTTATTTTTGAAAATGAGTATTTTTAAATCAATATATTTAAATCTGTGCATTTTTCTTTCAACCAGCTGGTGGGAGACACCAGTGGTGACAAGATACAGAATTAGCTGAAACTTGAGCCCAATTCTCTCTGGCACTTCTCGTGCTCCACTACAACTTTTAAATCAAGTCAAGAAGCTTGTGTGATAGGAAGCTGGTATCCACTTAACCTTATCTTTCCACCTTGTGACTTTATAACACTTAGGCCCTAATTTATAGGGTAATATCAATAAAAGAACAAATAGAATAACTGCCCCCTGAGGGGAAAGATGAGGTCAAAAATCTCTTCTGCTTTCCAGACACTGGAGACACTATCTTGTAAATCTGAATTGGGTCCAAGGAGAACCAGGCAAAATACTTGTTTGATAGTAGAAACTTTTTTTTTTTAACATGAATACAATGTGTTTTTAACAATTTACTGGAGAGTACTGACAAGGAATAGGATTCATGCTTACTGCAGATTGTCACTTAATTAACTAAACCCAGAAAAAACAAAACCCATGAACCCCCAGAAATCTCAAACTTATTATTTCTAGCTGCCTCTCCAAGTGATTTTCTCTTTGATGTCATGATGTGAGAAACAAATGCTGGTGAAAGAGGAAACAAACAAACCCCAAACCAAAACACAGATGAAAAGAGGGATTGAGGAAATATTTTTTCTTTGCTACATATGTTTCTTCAAGCACATCTAGCTGGAGTCTCCAAAGGGTGAAACACTGAGGACAGAATAGCAAAAGCTAGCATGAAGCTGGCAAATGAAAAGGAGACACAACTCAGATTCTGCAGGGATCTGTATCAGAAGTCTCCATTAATGGGAAGTCATGGGAAAAACAGGTATAAATCACCCAAACAGTACCACTGCCTGGATGCAATGCTAATGCACAGCACTGGGTTCTGGAATTTGCAGCCAAGTTGAAACATTAATAGAGACACAATTTATCTGAATGCATTGTTAAGCTCACCATGATGCTTAGTTTCCAGTGTTAACTATTTTACCAGTAGCTGCCAGCGAACTCTCCTAAGACGAATCCATCAGGCCGTGCAATGCCTTGAAAACGCCGGGTGAACAGTGCCCGAGCCCTAATTTTATCCAACTACAGTCTCACAAAAGGGCTTGCGGGATCCCCTCGGGAGTCCTGCGAAACTATCCCGGCACGAATTTCTTTTCAGAGGCAGCAGGCGAGCAGACCTGCCTGCATCCAGCTGCGGGACAGGGGCTGCCATCTCGGCCGGAGCGCAGGAGGCGCTGCCGGAGACCGAGCGCCGGGGACCGAGCGCCGGGGACCCAGCGCCGGGGACCGAGCGCCGGGGACCGAGCGCCGGGGACCGAGCGCCGGGGACCCAGCGCCCGGTGCCGTTCCCACGGGGGCTGCCGAGGCTCGGCCGGAGCAGAGAGCCCAGGTAGCAGCGGGAACGAAGGGAGCCGCTCCCTGCCTCCCGTCTGCAACTTGCCTGAGACTTTTACTCCGCTTATGTGTAAAAGCAAGCCAAAAAAGTCCTGATTAACACCGATGGGGAAAGCCATAGTATACAATGAGCGTAAGGCCAGTTACCTCTTTAATCTCGCAGCTACTCAGACACGGGGATAAACCCGGCGAGCATTAACCAGGTCAACTATATAGAGCCCTGAGAACAGCTCAGGCTACGCTCCCGCAGAGCAACAAGGCAAGGAGGGCGGGACGGCTTCCCCCACGGCAGCCCAGCTCAGGGTGGGCTCCCGCAAGATCCTCCCTCCCTCCTCTCCTTTCGTCCCTCGGACTCACCCAGTTTCTCCGCCCGCAGCCAGAGCGGGGCCGACGCTCCGAGCAGCAGCGAGAGCAGCACCGAGGGGGCGACCCGCGACCCCCCGGGAGGACCCATCGCGCCGGCTCTCGACGGGGCGGCCAAGGCGCAACTTCCCCGCTTCCCTCTCGTTCCTTTCTCTTCCTCTCCTCTTCTTCCTTCTCCTCTCCGGGGCGGCACCGGGGACAGCCCGCGTTGCCGCGGAGAGGGGCGGTCACCCCCAAGCATTCTCCACCCTCCGCTCGCTCTCTCCCTCCCTCCCTCTCGCAGGTGTTTGTGCGGGGGCGGAGAAGGAGCGATGCGGGGCTGCCTCTGGCCCCGCCGCTGCCCCCTCCCGTTTCCCCCAGCCCGGGCTTTGGGGGTGGAGAAAGGAAACGGGAGAAAGGGAAGCTCCACAGCTCCCATTGGGCTGCAGAGCGGGGTATCTCCTCCTCCTGCCGTGGACCGAGGGGCTGGCTCGGCTCCGCTACCCCCTCCCCTTCGCTCCCCGGCTGCTGCTTTTCTCACCAGCGTGGCCTGGGGGGGGGTCCCTCCAAAGCCCGCGCAGCCCCGAGCATCCCCTGCGAGCAGCCGAAGTTGGCAGGCTATATATATACCCATCCCTCCATATGTATTTTGAAGCAAACAGCGTTATTTTGCCTTTTGGAGGCTAATTCCCAGGGCTACGGTGGGGAGGGGAGCCGTGGGATGTGCGGGACACATGGGTGTGCGGGGTGAATGGGGAAAATGGGAGTGTCTGCAGCAGAACCGAGGTGATTAGGTGGTGCTGGGGATTTCTGCTCCTTTAACCTGCCCCTGGGTGTTGCCTCCACGCACAGGTGCAAACCTCGTGGCTAATGCGTGCAAGCTTTTTTTTTTTGCTTTAAAGTTCTGATAAATTAATGGATTTTTTTTTTTTAAAGGATGCTGTGGGCAGCTCTTTGAGTGGGGTGACCTTAGCTGCTGTCTCCAGTGAAGACCTATGGCACAGGGGGACACAGGTGTGTGGTAAGGGAAGACCACAGTGCCAGCAGGGCTGGGAGGCTCACCCCTTAAACAGGCTGCAGTGGTTGGCTTCTAAAAGTGTGCCAGAGAATTCAGAGTAGCCTGACTAGACAGTCTATTCAGGGATGAGTTGCTATGAGGAGGATGAATTCACACTGGTAGCAGGTCAGAAATACTCTGCTGCTGTGCTGAGCTGAAGCACACAATCAACTTTCTTGTCCTAGAGACAACAGGTAATTGTTAGATTTACAGTATTTTAGAAGTTTAGTAAACCTTTATTCTGAGTTCTTGTTTTGTAAGTGCTGATGCATGGTTTTTAAGTTTTCAGACACCCTTTTGTAATCAGGTGTATCTTTCACCATACATTCTTTGCTTTTTTACTTTGCTATTATACTTTTTACCAGACATTATATGCATGGTTTATGTGTTTAACACAGTTTTTTTAGTATTTGACTTACCTTTTCTTTGCAAAAGAGAGTTTGAGATCCCGACTAAAATGACACATAATTCCCTTCACATTTATTATTATTCCTATGATTCGTAGTTAAATGGTAAGTCATGCCCTTGAGACTGGGGTTGTAAAAGATCTGTGAGTGGTATTTGTTTTCCTTTCATGGCTGATGAAGGAGTTTATTGTGCAGGAGAGCACTGGTGGAAGGAAGGGCAGGCTGCTGTTTCAATCTTCTCACCACCCTGGGCTCAGCAGGAGCTTGTTGCTTGCAAGGCCACCTTTCTGCTTGCAAACATGTAAATTGCTCAGGTGAAACTCTGCACCTCTTCCAGAAGGTTTTGGAAGCATGACTTTCCTATTGACTTCAGTAGGGTAATGAATAACGCAATCAGTGCAGTAGCTTCTGTATTATTTATTTTGCTATTAAATTCACATTACGTTATTATGCCCTCTCCCTGTCAGTTTTCAATATGCTGTAGGCAAGGAACTTACAGTCAGCTTCCAAAATTAAATAATCATTAAGATGAATGAAGGAGCATACAGCTCTCAAAGCTGTTATTCAAGGACTTGTGCAACCCCTTGTCACATTGCTACACTGCTTCATGGGCACTCTCCCAAATTTCCCTTTCCAAGAAGGAGGAATAAAACCGGATTTAAAATGAATACAGTTCTAAGTATTTTGGTCACTAATGCTGACGAGACAGGATTCACTTAAGGAACTAGACAGGCTACTTTTTACCATGAGCATGTGTCCTTCCTTTACAATTAGTGTACCAGACATGCAGGGTAGAAGAATTTTGTGTGTTTAATGCAAATGATAATAACTGAACTGCCTACAACTAGATAATGTATCTCATCTAGTATTCATTATATGGATACCTTTACTATGCAGCCACCTGTGAGTTTTTACTCCACAGATGTCTGCCCTCAGGAAGAACAGGACTTCAGGACAAAGTCAGCTCAAAACACTTCAGAAGGTGTTTGGTCAATATGGCAGGGACACACCCAGATTTCATTGAGAGATCTGCAGGTTATGGGTTCATGGATTTCCCTTTTACCTCTACTTTCTATATGTTGCTGCATATTTGTAGATAACACACTGAAAGAGCCTCTTCTGAGCAGACCTAAAGCATCTAATATGTCCTTGCATGCCTTGTGTTAAGCTGGTAGTTTGTCTGGGGCAAGGGGCAGAGGAAGGAAAAACACATTGAGGAGTTTATCTAAGCTTATCTTGCAAGCTTGACACTGTATGCATACTTTCTTTCAAAAGCATCTTGTTTCATACATAATCCAGGGGAAAGAAACAAACAAAAGAGCCAAGACCCTCATTTATACAAAGAGGTTTAACATTCATCTTATTTGAGCAGCCTTACTTCTGTGCAGCTAACAGGAAAGTTCCTGTTCTTCCTACATTGCAGGCACTTTCCTTGCTGACTGTGTAGAAGGAGGAGAAATCAGAAGGCCCAGTGAGGTGGAGAGGACCCGAGGTCACAAATGACAAAGAGCAAGAACCATTCTTGACATCGAGAGGTATGTTAATCTCCTCGTTTAGCAAAAGAATAGCTTGCAGACTGAAAGACCTTTTAATGGTCTTTATAGATGGGCCAGGTTTTGCATTTTCATTGGTGCTAAGCAAATAATACAAGGCATTCATAGGATAAAGCTGAGAACAAAATGCTCTGGTTGCTGACATCTGTGTGTTTAGCTACTGAATTCTGCCAGAAATATATGTGATGGTTGCATTAAAAAAAAAATCAGAAAAGACCTATAGAGTAAAAAACCTGAGCTGTATCTAGATTCAGCAGTTGTATGTGATATGTGAGGAGCCCTCCTTGCTAAAAATGGTTAGCTTACAGCAAAGTCAGTGCTGTTGAAAGGCTGTGACATGGCTTAGAAAGTCTAGAAGCTCACTGAGATAAACCAGAATTATTCTGTGTTTGTAGAGTATTTCATGAGCCAAGTATACTGTGCTGTGTTTGTGCTGTTGGAAGCCTAAGGCCATGCCCACAGAGCACCAAAGACATTTCAGGCTGCAAAACACCACCCTCTATTAAGACCTGCATACCATTAAAGCAGCTGGAGATGGAGTGACCTCCAGAACTCCTCTGAGCTCATGGTTATTCACCTAACTAGTGCTGCAGAAAAGATCTCCTCCACCTCTAGCAGACTGTGGGACTGGGCTCACCAGCTTTGCTTCTGGTGGGGCTCACATTAGCCTCCATCCTCACTTACTGTAAGCATCCCTGAGAGGTGTGAAAATCACAAGAGTGAAGGAGTCAGTGAAATAATCTACATTTCAAGTAGTTCTGAGCAAGTAACTAAGAGTGTATCATGACAGTGCTTCGTTGAAGAGAAACAGGAGGCAAAAATCAGCGAGAAAAAAACCCTCCAGACAGAAGAAACAGTTGAACTTGCACTGGCACAGGTTTCTGCCCACAACCACACGGCTGAATTTGAACCCTAATACTGGTATTATGCAATTACACTGGGAACAAAATCCCCAAACGGGGAGAGGCCATAAATATTCATAGACCTTAAAAAGATGGAAGAAGCAATTGCAGGCAATAAATTCGGGTAATAATCTCGGGAGAGAGAAAGCAAAGTGCAGCGGGTTTCAAGAATCTTTTCTTCCAGCAGCAGAGGAGGATTCACAGATATTAGGGGTAGGATTGTTTGGGTGGGAGTGGGAGTTGGCTGGGGATGCCGATAGGATAATTGGATGCTAAGAGGATATGCAGCCTCATTCACTACAATAGCTGCAGTTGAGTGTAAATCTAATGAGAGCCCTATAGGGGATGAATGTGCACTTTTCATCACTTTAATTTCTGTAACCTATCCAATCATGTCACCTATTATGATGTAATTATGAGATCAAGCTGAAGACTAATCATTCGTCCCACTGCCACATCTTTTTTTTTTTGCAGTTTCTCACAGCAGCTTGGTAGTCTTAGGTCATCATTTTCCTTCCAAGTGGAATGAAAGAAAAGTTGCCCATCATCCACATGTTGAACACAATCACCCAGACATGCCATCTTAAACTCTGTCAAGAAATATGGGGAAGAATGTTCCTTTTCGTTCAAATCTATTGCTTTAGGGTTGCCTCGAAAAATATGATGATCTAGAGATTCATGACACTCTTTGTCAAAATGGAGCCTACTAATTTATAGCTGACTAGTTGGCACCATCCTTGATCAATTTGTCACTTACAAGGCAGCAGTTTTTTTAGAGCTGCTTTCAAAAGTTTTCCTGTTTCTCTAACATATCAACACTCATATGTTTGAAAAAGAACATCTTCCCCTTAACATATACATGGTATGTCATTTTTATCAAAATTTTTTGATAAAAAAAAATTTTATCAGAATTTTTTCTTTTTTCTCAAGGAGGAGTTCACAGATGAATTTGGATAGACTGCATTTTTTTTTTTTTTTAGGAGAAACAAGTAGTCTTAATATTCACTCCTGTATGAGGCTGCATCCAAATAGGAGCTAAGAAATGACTTGTCCAAAATACGAAGCAATCCTGTGGTCACTTCCAGGAATAACCAATTATGCTTGAATCACCTGCCTTTTTAATGAAGACAGCAGTTGGTCTAGTTATTCTTAAAAAAAAAAAAAAAAAAAAAAAAAAATTGAATTAATGGAAGGTAAATTAAAGTAAGCAGAGTTTCTATTTCTAATATATTGAGTGTGGCACTTATTCTCACATATACTGGGGAAGGCAGTTTACAAACTTCTGTTGATCATTATAGACCTGGCAATATGAGTAGGAGCTTAGAGAGCTGAAAGCAAATACAAGCATGAGCTGAGTGATTGGGTCATTGAACAGAAACCATGCAGTTTACACCAGATCTAGCCCTTCTTCCTAATTTCAGATGTTGAAACCACGTTGCAGTTTTCTTGTAGGGTGTGATCTGAATGCAGGCAGAAAGCCTCAGGGGTTGAAAAGCAAGTCCAAAGATAGCCTTCTTTCCCTACTAGTTGATTTCTTTGAAGAGAGAGGGATGGGAATCATGCTTATTAATTTAGTAGCAGTGATGTGTGGGATTTTGCTCCTTCCCCCCTTCCCTGTGCTCAGTTCAGGCCCTGTGGAAGTCTGTACTCCTTGGGAACTTCACAGAAGTAAGCCAATAATGCATAGTGGAAGCATGGCTCATAAATCTGCAATAATCATTATGTACAGAGAAAAAGCTTCTTGTGCAACTTTTCCACATAGCACTGGGGCCTTACACCAATGAATTACAAGGTCAAATTCTTGTAATTCATAACTGTCACAGCTGTGGATTACTACTGTATATATAGTTTAAGGGTTCACTGACAATTGCTTTTAAGGCCAGGCTATTTATTAAATGTAAAAAAATGATCAAATGTCATTAGTCCTTGTAAAGACCTTTGTGCCTTTATTATTTATTTTTTT
>VYZU01005107.1:0-15957 GCA_013401355.1 Ceyx cyanopectus
TAATCTACCGGAGCCCTGGTTTGCTTCCTGATTCCTCTAGTACCTGCCTTTCAGCCAAAGTTCTGCCTTATGCTGCTTATGTGCATCCTGAATTTAAATACCTGCTTAGTGAGGAGTAGGATGGAAGGGATACAGAGTCTCTCGACTTTAATTGTGAACTTGCTTTGTGTTTTTCTTGATTCATTAGGCAGGCTGGCAAGCCTTGGAGCAGGCTGATCCAAACAGCCTAGTGTAATAAATTCTGAGACAAGGGTGTTTTCCATGGATCTGCCACAAACACTGCAGCTCTGGCTCGGCCACTTTATACTCACTGCCATCTAAACAGTGCTGCATTTCTGAGCTAAAAATGAAGGTTTCCTGTTAGTTAAAAACTTAGCAATTCCCGTTAGAAATGTCATCTTCACCTACAAGGAGCAGATAACATGGCACATGCCAGTTTTTGGCCAAGCAAAAGCGATGGCAGAAGTAACTGTGTTGTGGCTTCTGGGTCGAGCTGATTGTTAAGGTGGAACATCCTTATCTCGACCTTTCCCTAGGCAATGAGCCTCCCCCCGTAACTCAAATGGTTTTAAACTTAAGGACTGATTGTAATAACTAGATTTATTTTTTTTTAATGTATCATGTAACATTTTAAATGGCTTTCCAAGAGAAGACAGAATTAGGAAAGGCTTATGCACTGTTTTCCCAGAAATCCCTTCTCTAAGATGTGATTACTGCTTTGCTTTACCTCAGCAGTGTAATTACAGGCAGGGTGTTGGGATAAACTCCTCTATGTTTAGGAATCATTCAAACACTATAATGCTATGTTTTTAGAAAGCCTGTAAATTAGCTGTGAACACTGCAGAAATCATCATAATGGCTCAACACACGTGGGGTTCAACACCCACAAACAAGCTTTTCTTGCTGAAAATGACATTTGTGTTTGTCTCAAATGAGGATCCATGCGCTATGTGTCACTTGGGAGCTATGTCTCTCTCCCACTTCTAATTAAAACGACTCATTTAAAAGAGAAGGAATTTAATTTTCTCTTCATTATTTGTCAAAAGCCCAAAAGTGATTTTGATCATAGTCTTTTAATGACAGAAGAAAATGCCTTCCACAAACCAGCAAGGTTCCTCACCTGAGAAGGCACCATGCCAGGAGATTTTAAAGGAATATTTCCCAGCTTTGAAAATTAAGGATTCACCTTTTTGAAAGTCTTAGGGGAGAGGTTTGCACCCTTACTGTTACCAAACAGCCAGATATTTACTTTCTATTAGCAAGTAAATGTTCTCTGTTGCTGAGTGGCAGCCAAGCACTCGGGTACTGTGAGGCTTTACATCTGAATGTGGACTGTTAGATTTTTCTATTCTGAGCTATGTCAGTTATGGAAAACAGGGCATGCCAGATCTGCACAGATGAGGAAAAAGTGTTGGTATTTTTCTGCTTACTGTTTCTATGTACCAGTATGCAAACTTTCATGTGAATTTATAACATCTGGGAAAAAAAACCCAAACTTGTCTATACTTTAATATGACATTCCCTGGTCCAGAAACTTTAGAGTATGTTTGCATTATGGTTAGAAGTTAAGAACATATTCCAGTTCTGGGATGATCCTGCCAATAAACTCCACTAGTCCCCAGTGCCACCCCTGCTGCCTTCTGATGATGCTCTTTGGTCTTCTGATTTTTATTTTGAATTTTTTTTTTCCCTGGGACAAGTTCAAATAGTTGAGCACCTCTGAGATCGTTAGTGGTGATAAATGTAGTGTATTGATCATAAGAAAAAGACCTCTGTATTTTGGAGAAACATACTCCTAACATGATGATAACTCTACTGGGATCCCTCAGAGCTAGAGATTTTAAAATCAATGAGGTTAAAATATTTTAGGATTTTGCTTCTGGAAAACTTCTAGAAATATTATTCTGGAAATTTAAGAAGTCTTACAAGTTTTGCATGTGTGTTTATGTGCTTGGCTGGCACGATGTGATAGGAAATTTGCTACACTCTGTGTAAGTGGAGTAAAGCTAAGTTAAATTTCTGACAGTGCATAGAGTGTTACTGACACGAGAGACATGGATGGGAGCACTGTGGAAGAATTGTAGTCTGAAGAAGATTTCAGACAGTCCACCTTCATTAACTGTAAATGGCCTTGGCAGGGCTGAGGTGTAATCTGGAAAAGAACTTGGAAGGCAGCAGGAGAGTGGAAAGGGAACTGGGGTATGACAGGAGAAAGACATTATTGCTCTCTGTGTATCTAAACATGTGGGTGTTTTGGAATATATATATATAATTCTGTCTGTGCATTCTATATATTATACATGTTGTTGTTTGTATGCTTTATACACACTAGTTGTGTAACAAAGAGTCTAATCATTTGTTCTGAAACGGATGTTTAGTATGTGACCTCCAAATGTTGGATGTAGCAGTACCTAGCTGCATATAATGACTTGGAAAAGACTGAGGGTCTGCAGGGAAGTGAACAACTTTATGACCATTTGGAAGGTAGAACTTGAAGGAATAGATGCCAGAATTTCTCATAGCTATGCACTTTACTTTTAATCCTGTAACTCCAGTCAGGTGGTGTCACTCATAAGAGTGACATTAGACACTGGTGAGCATTCTGTTATGCAAGAGGTAAGTATGCTAATCATGCCTGTTGAACTGTCCTGACCTCACATCACAGCTATCACCAGTGCTAGTTTGGAAGGTGTGTGCATTTTCTGATCCATTTGATGGAAATTATGTTTGTCATTCTTTTGCCTTATTCTCTTATGTAGTTTACCCAGCGTGTTCAGTTGGTTGCTTCGATTAATTAGTTCTACCATTAGTATTTGTTCTTAAATGTCCAGGTTTTCATCTCTCTCTGCAAAAATATTTATTTTTAAATGCCCTTCTTATGTTGGTCTGCATGGCCAAATGAGGAATACCAAGGGACTGTCAGAGACTTGTGTTATCTTCTGGTGTAACAGCACTACTTGGACTATCTGTTCAGAATATGGCATATCTATGGGCTCGCCAGGAAATCCAAAAATAGAGGAATTGTTTGTTGATTTCAAGGTCTTAGAATGCAAAGTAGAATGAAGCTGAAAAGCTGGTCTGTAATACCTGCAAAAACTGCATGAAATAAATGCAAAGCTTGCTTCAGTTTCAAGTGTTAGCAGATGTTTAATATTTCCAAATAGTCACTTGATGCTACAGCTCAGACAGAAAAGATAAATCCTGAATATGAGACAGATGTGGTTTTTGAGATAGTCTTCCTGATCTGATTTTTTTTTTTAAATTGGAATATGATATAATTTTTGCTTTGCAGTTAGTAATTTGTACCATTACAAATGTCAGTGAGATTCTAATCACTAGTGATTTTTTTTAATGTCAGCACAATTTCTGAATCAAACTTAAATTTTAGAGATGTATTTTAATAATTTCAATAATAGGAGACGAAGTCTATGTTCAGATCATAATTACAGAAATAAGTTCTTTTACTCCAGTCAGCATCCTTTGCTCAGGCCTCTGCAGTGTTCAAGATCATCCCTTTGGTTCGAGGCTGCTGCTCTGGCAGCACTGAAATCACTGCACACCCTTCATCATCTTCAGAGCAGAGTTGGACGTTTTTCAGATGAATGAGAGATCAGAGCCTGTTTGAGACAACCTGACTGATTTTTGCACTGGAGTGACCAAGGAGAATTCACATGAAGCTTTCTTCCAGCAGCACCACAAGAGTGGCTGCTGCCAATGGAAGGTAACAACAAAAATGGAGGGATTTAACCCATCAGTTAAATAATTTTAAACACATCTGGCTTACATATTGTTTGTCATTTATTGGCCTGAGAAATCTGAGCAAAGTCTGACAAACTACCTGTTCTCATAATGGACAGGATTTCCCAGTCTGTAGATCTCAGTACAGACCTTGTGCAATGGCAGAACATGTTAATGAGAAGATCTTGGGACAGTGTGCTCTCCCAAACTTTGATTAGAAGCAGATATATTTTTTCTGAATATCTTGTTTTTTTATAGTGCTCCAGTACACAGAATCATATCTGCTTACTAAACTTATGATTCTCTAAGTCAGAGAATTATAGAATGGTAGGGGATGGAAGGGACCTGTAGAGATCATCCAACCACCCTGCCAAAAGCAGGATCACCCAGGGCAGGCCACACAGGAGCAGATCCAGGTGGGTTTGGAAAGTGTCCAGAGAAGGAGACCACTCTAGGCAGCCTGGTCCAGGCTTTGTCACCCTCACAGTGAAGAAGTTCCTCCTCATGTTGAAGTGGAACTTTCTATGCTCCAGTTTATACCCATTTTTCCTTGTCCTGTTGCTGGGCACTACAGAAAAGAGGTTGGCACCTTCTACTTGACACCCACCCTGAAGATATCTGTAGACATCAATAAGTTCCCTCTCAGTCTTGTCTTCTCAAGACTAAAAGGCCCCAGTTCCCTCAGTCTTTCTTCACAGGGGAGATGCTGAAGTCCCTGAATCTTTCTCAAAGCCTCTGTTAGACTATTTCCAGTAGATCCCTGTGTCTCTTAAACTGGGTAGCCCAAAACTGGACACAGTATTCTAGCTGAGGTCTCACCAGGGCAGAGTAGAGGGAGTGGAGAACCTCCCTACACCTGCTGGACACAGTTTTCTCCATGCTCTCCAGGATGCCATTGGCCTTTCTGGCCACAAGGGCACATTGCTGTCCCATGGAGAACTTGCTGTTCACTGGGACTCCAGAGTCTTTCTCCATGGTGCTGCCTTCCAGCAGGACAACCCCTAGCCTGTTCCCCTTTGCCCAGCTCTCCAGTCTGTCCAGGTCTCTCTGGATGGCAGCACAGCCTGCTGCTGTGTCAGCCACTCCTGCCAGTTTGGTGTCATGAGCAAACTTGCCTCTGTGCCTTGTCCAGGTCACCGATGAAGATGTTGGACAAAACTGGACCCAGAACTGACCCCTGGGGGACACCACTGGCCACAGGCCTCCAGCTGGGTTCTGTTCTGCTGATCAGCACCCTCTGAACACTGTTGTTGAGCCAGTTCTCCATCCATCTCACAGACCAATTGTCTGTGCCATGTCTCATGAGGTTTTTTTTCTACATGGATGTTATGGGAGACAGGATCAAAAACCTTGCTGAAGTCAAGGTAAATGACATCCACTGCTCTCCCTTCATCTGTCCACTTGGTCATGGCTTCATAGAAGGATATCAGATTAGGCAAGCAGGATTTCCCTTTGGTAAATCCATGTTGGCTACTCCTGATAACCTTTTCTTCCATGTGGTCATCAAATACCCTGATTCTGTCTGCTGATCCTGAAGGTTTTAAGTATGTGGGCACCATTTATTTTTTTTTTTCTGGGGGGAAGGAATTTGTCCTAAGGTTTGTCATCAACGTGCTCCTGTTTTCATAGAAACACATTCTGCTGCTGCTCCTTGGTGGGGGTGGGAAGAGGTCTTTGTTAAACATGTTAAGAAACTGTGCAAATGTTGAAGTAGTTTGGGAAATGACCTCACATTCAAGAGTGGGAATATGCACCGGGCTGTTTGCTTCCTAATGCACTGGTGTGTGTTTAGTTCTCTGTGGGAAACTGAGATGACAAAGTCTGCCCAGATAGCAGTGTTAGCATTTGTATTTTTTTCTGCTTCTTTGTTGAAAAGACTACATTTTTAGTATTGTCTTCCCAAATGCTTCTGCTCATTGCATACGAATTGTTATGAATGGATTTATGAGAGTATCTGTTATGCATCCATGTAATTTTGCATGCACCAATGTACGTACAAATATTACTGCTTAGTTGGGCTTTCATTTTATTTAGTAGTCTCATTTTCAAGTAATAATTTGAGTCTTTCCTTATGAGCAGAGAATACTTCTCCATATATGCTTATCTCTGTCATAGCACCAAGCCTCTGTATATTATTTTAATGATGTTATTTTTATTTATACTTAATTCTGTGCTTAGGGTTGAATTTAGCTTATGAATACTCCATAAAATCTATTCTTTTTTGGGGATTTAGGTGAGGTTATAAGAAAACAATTTCTCATAGGAAAAATAAATGGAACATTTTCACTGATCACCATAAGCTATTTGATATTTCCATAGTAAGCAAGAAAATGTTACTATGTCTTGTTTATATGGAGTGAAGGTATAATAATAATAAATGATATTGGTTGGAAAAAAAATAAAATAAAAGGAAAATGTGTTTCTTAATCTCCCGAGGAGGGATGAAGCATTCAGTGTGCAGAAGTCTTCAGCATAGCTATTTCTACATATAGGGCTGATTATTTTATCAGGCTACAGTAGAAGTGACAACATTTTTTGGCTTTATTTTTTATTCCCCAATCAGATGATGTGTTATCATTTGATGTACCAACATAAAATGAGTAAGGTTCTATTCTGTGTGATGGGTATGTAGAGCAACACTTTATCATTTGCCTGTATCCAGAACAGTGTGCCCAGCAGGAGCAGGGAAGTGATCGTGCCCCTGCACTTGGCACTGCTGAGGTGCAGCTTCAGTGTTGTTCAGTTTAGGGTGTCACAGGATAAAAAAAAATAAAAATATTGAGGTGCTGGAGCAGGTTCAGAGAAGGAGAACGAAGCTGGTAAAGGATTGGGAGAAAATGTCTGATGAGGAGTGCCCGAGGGACCCAGGGTGGTTTAGTCTGGAGGAGACTGCATTGCTCTCTACAGCTGCCTGAAAGGAGGTTGGAGTGGGGTGGATGTGGATCTCCTCTCCCAGCTGACTACAGATAGGACAAGATGAAATGGGCTTAAGTTGCCCCATGGGAGGTTTAGGTTGGATATTAGGATTTTGGTTTTTTTACTGAGTGGTAAAACCTTGGAACAGGGTTCCCAGGGAAATGGGGGAATCACCATCCCTGGAGGTGTTAAAAAAAAAATCTAGATGTGGCACTTCGGGACATGGTTTAGTGGTCACAAGAATATATATTAGATGGTTGGACTTGATGATTTTGAAGGTCGTTTCCAACCATAATGATACTATGCAGAAGTAAAACGACCTCTGGCCCTGACTTAGGGTCACTTGAAAGAGGAGACGAGAAACTGTTTCTCTATGAATGGCTCCCAGACCTTTAATGAGGTGTGGCAGTGTAACATGGCTCCTGATAAATTCTTCTATGTGTCCCTGGGGATAAGTAAGTCTTCCAGGAGGGAAGATTTACAAGGAAATGCATTTATACTTGCTTATTCTAAGGCTGCAGCCCTTATTACTAAGAAAATCTGTTTTGTCTTTGAAAACTGATAGCTGTTGAATTGCAGCTTTTGTGAAAATATCTTTTTTCTGATAGGCTCATTGTGCAAATACAGTCTGAATCGACAGGCAGGCAATTGCTGGCTGTGCTACATTAGTAAGAATAATGGATAATTATTGCTGTGATATAGGGAGTTAAACTTTTACTGGCCCTCACCGGTTTTATTTAAAATCATGTTATTTGTTTAATAATAAGGATGATTAAGAAAATGGGCTTTTGTAAATGTCATTATTTTGTGATTTGTGTCCAGTCTCATTGTATTACTTCTGCTCTCTGGTTTTTATATTTTCTGAAAGACAGTACAAATCCAGTGAGTGACGAGTTCTTGTTTGTGTTTTCAAATGAAGATAATTTTTTTTGTTTAAAGTTGGGTAAAACTTTTATGCTTAATATTTTTATTAAGGTCCAGTGGTTGTCCACATATCTGTTAATAATACATGACTTACAAATAGTGAAAGAAAGTATCTGGTCCTACCCATGAGGGACTTAATTTCTTTTGCACTATTAATCTGTTTCTAATAGCGTCTCCAATGCAGTGTTTGTCTCTGGCTCTTTGTCAGCTCTGGACAGCTGGACTGGTATGGAATGTGTTGGATAGAGCTGAGCTGTCACCAGAAATGGCTTTCAGAGACAGTGTTGCAGGTGAAATTTTCACTCATGGACTGTCTGTGAGGAGCAGGAAGCTCAGCCCCTGGGTCAGTAGGAACTCACCCAACTTCTCTCTTGTGGTGCTTTCTAACAACTACCTTTTTCTTGTCCAGGCTTATGCTGAGGACCTGCTCACTTTCCAATGGATGTGGGTTTTCTCCTCCACTCCTGTTATCCAGGGTCCTTTGCAATAGCTGAGTGATTCCAAATTCCTTGCCAGTGTTTTTGAAGACCGTGCCAGGCTGCCCTGTGCAAGGAAAGCCTAGCACTGAAAAACAAGATTCATGTTGTGGAATGTTGACCCATTCCACACAGCATGTAGTCAATGTCTATCAATATGTTAAAGGTGAGTGTAGGGAGGATGGAGCCAGACTCTGCTCAGTGTCATCCAATGACAAGACAAGAAGCAATGGGAGCAAGTTGGAGCAGAAGAGGTTTAGGGTAAACACAGTAAAAACTTGTTCCCAGTGAGGGTGCCAGAGCCTGGAATGGGCTGCCCAGGGAGGTTGTGGAGTCTCATCTAGAGACATTCAAGACCCACCTGGATGTGTTCCTGGGTGACTTGGTCTAGGTGATCCTGCTCTGGCAGGGTGTTGGACTAGATGATCTTCTAGCTCCCTCCCATCCCCTAACATTCTGTGATTCTGTGAAATGCAGTCATTTGTTCTTTCCAGGTTTTATAGTGACATTTTTGTTTGAAGTCCTTCTGCTGTCCTGATCTTCAGCAAGTGAGTTTACTCCTATGGAAATCAGGGAGGATCAGAGTGAAGCTATTCTCTCCTTTTAATTATCTGTTAATGTAACATGAAATATCATTATCTGCAAAATCAAAGTCACGTTGCCTTTATATAGAGAATTATCATTTGTGGAAAGGACAGGCCTGCCTAATGAGAGCTTTGCAATGGAGACTTCCTCTGCTTTTCCACATTCCAGGAGTTTTGGTGCGGTATATTGCAAAGAATCAGTTCATGGCTTTTTCTCTTTCTTTTTGGTAGCATACCGAGTCACAGCCATGGCAAGACTGAAGATCAATCCTAAACCACTCATTTTAATAAGATGTTTAATCATGGTGAATTACTCACCAGTATCAGATGAAAATGATGAGGATGTTGCTTGCATGTTTCAGTATTTTTCAGACTGTATTTTGGACACCAGAAGTTCTACAGGTTATTTCTAAAGGACCTGCAAAAGAAGAACAGTCTTGTTGTCTGTAAACTTCAAATTGCTGTTCTAGGATATGGCACTAGGGGACACAAATGGAGACAAATCAAGATAGGCTAGTTTAAGGTAAAGCACAATCCCCTGTGCCTATTACTCTGAAATCTAAACTGCAATTGCAACTTTCTTAACAAGCTTTGTTACATAAGGTCCCTGAAATGTAATAAGAACTATTTTTTATGTGTGTAACTGAAGTCACTTAACAACTTGTAAGAACAGGTGTTTGGTTTCTTAGCCATCCTACACAAAAGGCCTTTTTTTCTAAAGGAACCCAAAGGATTGGCATCTAAATCCCTTTGATGCATGGTTCCATTAAGGAAAACAAGCAAGCACCACTTCAGAATGGTAGACAATTTATTTCAGTTAACTGAGTACTTCTACATATCTCCTCAGAAAAGTGTCTAAGCATAAACCAAATGGGCATAACCAAGCTCTTCACATCTGTGCAGATGCTGCTTTCTCCTTGGACATATCCACTTTAGAGGCTGTTGAGCAACTTGAGCTCCCATTTAATTTAGATGTGAGGGTACTTAGCAATTTAGTTGTATTGTAGGTACTTAAGAAATCTGTTAACTGTCATATTCTATACTGATATTAGTTAAAAACCTTTTTTTTAAATTTTTTTCCTGCCTAGGTTAGAAGAACTCTGCAGTTTATCTTTTCATAGGAATCTACAGAAGTCATTGATTTGTGTGGTGTTGTACCAACCTAGTAAGTAGCTGTTTGCAAAGTGTTGTCAAATGAAAAAATTAAAAATTTCTGGCATTAAAATGTCAAGCCAAATAATATATTTTATCACTTCTGTGTATTTAGAGAAGGGTTATTATGTCTCTTTCTTTGAAGGATAAGGATACTGTGCTGGGTAAGGATGAAGATGGTTCAGTCCTTTTCACATTGTGCTGAACATTGTACAAATACCTTTTCTTTTATAGCTGGAAATGAGATACTCAATTTGCTATAGTAGTGCATTGTTTACAGTGTCTAGTACGACTGTCAAATCTGTAATAATTTCTAGAAAGAATTACTGTGCTTTGTAAGGAACTAAACTTAGCATTTTGAACACATCCTTTCTTGGAGTTACGTTTTTCCTCTGATATTTACTCTAAATTGGAACCATGTTTGAAGATATTTTGCGTCTTCAACTACAGAAAACAAACTGAGCTAAGCTATTTCAGAGAAGAAATAGGTTTACTGCCATATAAAAATCTCTGTAATTTGAATATATGTTGGTAAAGCTTTTCTGTCTGGAATATTATTTGCTTATGGGAATAATGTTTTGTAGATCACTTTATGTGTGGTATTCTTGCAACTAAATAAGTTGATACGTTCTTAAACAGAATAGCAGAAGCAAATTGTAGCTCTAAGTCAAAGGTGTGGGACAGAGTGAAAAAAAGTAGGTGCAACAAGAGGGTTTTTTTTGTCAGTATATCTGTATGTTACCTTATTACCTCAAGGAGTTGCAATGGTTTCTGCAGTGACTGGCTTCAAGGCAGGTTAAGACTGCCCTGGGGAAGGGATCTGAGGCAAAAAGGGCCAACCTGAAGCTCTTCTGGGGCTTTTTTGAAGCCGGGTGAAGCCCTTTGCCTGTGCTGGGGCTGCCATTTTGTGGTCGGGCTGCTGACGGGGCCTGGGCAGAGCTGCCACCACCCGCTGCTGATCAGCCCCAGGCTGGGAGAAGCCTCAGGGAGGGCGGGAAAGTTCCCGCCACAGAACACAGGGGGAGCCCCCAGGGCTGTGTGTGTCTTGCTGGGGGTGCAGCACGGAGCTGGGCACTGAGCCTCTGCCAGCTTCAAGGTCAATTCAATCCCTCTAAGGGCTCAGGGCTGCTCATCCCAACTGCCCCTCGAGTGGCAAGGTGTGGGTTGCTGTAGAGGCCCAGCCATGGTTGCTACCAGACTGGAGGCTGTTGCTAGAAAAGCTGTGGGCACCCAGACAGAGGTCCCAGCAAACATGGCGGCGCTCAGCCCTCTGGCTGCAGGGAGGGCTGGATCCTGGCACTGGCAATGGTGGGTAGTGGAGACAACCCCTGTGTCAGATGTGAGCAGGGGAATGATCTGCCAGTGGCTGAGCTGAAGGATGAAGAGGTTGAGGAGTATAAGGGAGTGTGAGAGGGAGATTGGCAGAGGGTGGACCCACTCCCTGAGAGAAAGGGAACAGGTTGAGGTCCCACATAAACCAGAGGATCCCCTCCCCTCCTGTCACCAGGCAGTAGTACTGCAAAACCGTGATGTTTGCCTACAACTGAATTCCACATTCTTCCTTGTTCCACATTCTCCCTGTGTTCCTTCTGATGTAGGATGCAGTAGTTCTGAGTACTGGAGACTTTTCAACTGCTGCAACACAGATGTGGGTTATTTGATGATTGCAGTTCTGACTGTCAAAGGCTCTACGGTGGTTAACAATGAGCTACCATCCGTCGTTGGTGCACTTTGGGCCGTGTTCTTACTAGCTGCATTCATTCTAAGATACACAGTTAAGCACCCTCTTGAGATAGGCTGATATGTAAGTACTGATATAGATCATACATATCAGAAATTTTGTGAGTGAATTTGCTTCTGGTCTACTGCTATTAAATGTATGATAGTAAAGGAGATTCCTTGGTAGACTGTTGGGCTGATCACGTGCTTTGAGAAAGCATGTAACTTAGACTATCATCACAGCAGCTGTGGCTTTGCCCAGGGACCAAAGATGATGCCTAAAGAGGAGAATATAAAGGATAAACATAAATTTTATTTCCCTTGCATACTTTCTCTTCTTCAGATCTGCTGGTTGTACATGAGAGGGGAGTGTGTATTTTGAAACACTTCCTTCTAGAACAATTGAAATGTGTCATGCATGCTTTGGCCAAGTTACAGTGTTTGGGTGACTTTGCCTCCAGAGGCAGGTGAGTCAGCTTTGCTCCTCTTGACAGTCACCTGAACTACCTGGGGAACTGAAATGCATGTCTGCTTGAAGAGATCAAGAAACCTTCATCTCTCATCCTCATCTTCCTTTGCTACTTGAATATATCCCACAAACCTCTGTTGCTATGGAAAACTGCTCTGAATGACTCCTTGAACTCTGTTCAGGCTTTTCCTTAAAGAAGTTCTTGTTATGCATCTGTCTGTCCTCCCTGCTGGAGTCATCCCTTCAGCCTGATGTCATGGAGGTAGACTGGTGCTGGTTCATCAGTCAAAGCTCATAGAGGAAAAGCACACAGTAAAAAGTGAATTTGGCTTCATATTCACTTTATTTGTTTAATATTTTACACTCACCATTTGGTGAAAGGGGGTGGAGGGGGAGGTTGTTTGTTGCCTTCCTTTTTACTTGTTAAGTGTAGATGTATGGAAATGACTTAGTTAATGGCCTTCTGGTTTCTCATCATAAGCACAAGTGAGAGGTATTTTAACATTCAGTTGAGACCAAATGTTTTCAGATAAGGAGATGATGTCTTAAGGTGTTTTTATTGATATTTAATTATGTGTATCTTTCCATATAGTGTCTGGCATTTATGCACACGTGCAATGTATAAGTAACCATCCTATAGAGCTTGATTCAGCTGCTATTAATTGATGAATTGTTCTTGATTTGGGATTTCATGCTGGATTCTTGGCCATAGCATATTTAAATGTTGTTATGAGTCAGTAAAGCTTTAATTCTATTTACATGATTAATAAGTTGGATGGTGGTTGTTTTAAAGCTTCTAATAGCAGCAACTGTGTGAAAACTCTTTTACAAATGATGCCTGAGCTGTAAGCAGTTTGTTATTGCAAGATTTTCTCCTAAAATACTTCTAGATAAGATAGAAAATTAGACAGAGAATCATACTTATCCCCAACTTCTCTAAATCCTTGTTCAGAACAACTTTTCCTATAGATAGAGGGTTCATGATACACATTAAAATTACTCTGTGAAGTCAGCTTTTAGTTAAGTGAAATGGTTAGTGTGTTAAATATAAAATATCTCTAATAGAAATATGTCCAGGGATGAATTATTGCATAGCACTGATTCCTGACAGTTTATGAATCTATTCCAAAATTTATATATAAATATATATATATAATTTCACAGCAGTAAACACATTAAATTTTGTTTAGCTAAAATATTACCATTAAACTGAAAAAAATGTTAACAAATGTACATATTTTAATTTAGCAGACAGCCCCCAGTAAATATATTGTATTCTAGGATGTTCTGTGGATGGCTGACAGTAATTTGTGTGCATGTTTAAACTTGTGGCTGTAGGAGAACAAGGTTAATTTGGGCAACTGATCTGGAAAAAAAAAAATCAAACAAGAAAAGAAATAGGCTGGTACTGTAAAAAATTGTTAATCAGACAAAACGTGCCCATTGTACTTTTCAAGGACTAATAATATAAACCTTTGGGGCAGTAAAATTTGTAAGAGTAAGATTAGAATTTATTTACTGAAAATGAAAAAAATATACAGATTTGCAAGCTTCAGTTTTTATTGAAAGAGGAAGATAAACCACTGATTTTTAATTTATTTATCTTTTTAAAGTTCCTTGTGTATTTTAGACCCTTCTGTTGTGTCAGAGATCCATCTGCCTTTCCCAAAACCTATCAGGGACTCATTTTGAAACCACACAGTGAAACCCCATAGACAAGGTTGTTTTCAGTAAGCATCACTGTTAATAGCAGAGTTGTTTTCAAGATTGATAACCACAACTAGCTATCTGATCCAAGAAATCATACAACTCACTGTAACCTAAATACTTGTATTTTTATATCCATTGAAGTTCCCCAGATGGCCCATCAATCAAGAGCAGCTCATCTCTGATGACCTTATGGGAGCAGTTGTTGTTCAAAGTAAATGAACTAATTGGTTTGATAGATAATTCTGTGTAGTCACAGACTGAAACTGAAGGAAGGGGAGAAATTCCATAGCCCAGCATGTTGTTTTGGTATTAAAATATGTGGTATCTTGATACTGATATGAAATAATGGGAGTGTTGGTGAATAATGCCCCAGTAGGAATATAAGAGAGCAGGATAGTGAAGATGGATAGTCTGTGTACCAAGATATTTCCTTATTTTCCAGGAACCTATCTGGCTCATTTAGCTGATACCATTCATCCAACCTATGTCTTTGTGGTATTTTATTTCTAGAGGTAAATTATGTGAGTTACAATGAAATACCAGGACTAGGAGGAAAATCGTCCAGACTTTTCTGTCTCTTGGTTGTCTGCCTCTATCCCTGCTGGATTTCCCAAGTCTTGGCCTTTCACCAGGGTAGTTCACTGGCTCACTGATGCCCTTTCAGTGCTTTTCATTCCTGTTACCTGGTGAAAAGCTTTCTGTGACTCTGAAAACTGGTTTTTCTTTTGTTTCTGAAACAAAACCTGTTTCTGAGAAGTCTATTGGGAAAGTTCTATGATAAAATAATGGTTTGGGTTTGAGTTTTTACCTCAATTTTATACATTTGTTTCATTGTGTATTGTTCTCAGCCTGGTAGGTAACCTGTACAGAACAGATCATCAGTTTGCTCTACAAGATCTCATGTGATGGGAAGAACAGGATCCCATTTTCTTCTAACCCTGTCAGCACAACTGGGTTGTGATGTATCAAATGTGAATTGTTGTCAGATTAATGTTTCCATACAGCAGAAAACCAGTTACTTTTCACCAGTATTGTTGGAAGATCTTTATAGCAATTGCCTTCTCTGTCATTGAAAAGTCCTGATTGCTCCCCATCATTCCTAACTGTTCATAGAATGATAGAGTGGTAATGCTTGGATGGGACTTCTTGAGATTGAGTCCAACTCCTTGCTATAGAGCAGGGTCACCCAGGACAGGCCACACAACAACAGATTCAGGTGGGTTTGGAAAGTCACTAGAGAAGGAGATTTCATAACCTCTCTGGGCAGCCTGGTCCAGGCTCTGTCACCCTCACTGTGAAGAAGTTTCTCCTTCTGTTGTGGTGGAACTGCCTGTGTTTCACCTGCTGCTATCACCTCTCATCCTATCACAGGGCACCACTGACAAGAGCCTGGCCCCTTCTAATGACACCCACCCTTCAGATAGTTGTCAACATTCATCAGGTCCCCTCTCAGTCTTCTCCAGACTAAACAGCCCCAGGGCTCTCAGCCTTTCCTCATAGGAGAGATGTTCCAGTCCCTTCATCATCCTTGTAGCCTCTGTTGGTCTCTCTCCAGTATTTCCCTGTCCCTCTTGAACTGGGGAGCTCAGAACTGAACACAATACTCCAGATGTAGTCTCACTAAGACAGAGTTGAGGGGGAGGAGAAACTTCCTTGATCATCTGTACACTCTTTATGCACCCCAGGCAGGGCAACCCCTAACCTGTCCTGGTACATGGTGTTGTTCCTTCCCAGGTGTAGGACTAATGTAAAGTCATTTTCCCATAGAAAATGAGGTGGCTTTGTGCTCTTCAAGAGGTTATTTACCTGTGTCAGTTTAGTGCTGTCTAATTGCATGAATAACACAGAAGGACACTGCTTGTACAAACCTCGTAAAGTCAGACGCCTAAATGTGCAAAATGGCAAAACGTTTCCCTGCAGTCATGACAAAGGGTGTAAGGGAAATGATACTCTGCTCTAGGCTGCAACATTAAATCTGTTCTCCTTGCTAAGCAATTAAGATATTAGTTCGCTCTCAATTTTCACAGAGAAGCTCAGACCAAGACACCAACATTTCCAATGTTTGGGGTTGAAAACCCAGGACATGGCTCATGAGCTCCATGCAAAACGAGTCTGCTTGCATAATGAAGTGATGTTTTGCTGTAATGGCATGTTGAATTACTTTAATTCATTAGACGTAAGACTTAGAAATGCAAAGATCAAAAACCATGGGACTCTGCAATCATCTGTAGAAAGCCTGATCTCATTCCTTTATCACAGAATCACAGAA
>VYZU01005110.1:926-13200 GCA_013401355.1 Ceyx cyanopectus
TATATATATAAATATATATATAAAATATATATTGATATAAATATAAAGGTTTGCACTTCAGCATGAAATTGCATCCAAAGCAGAAATGAATGGAATGAAATAAAATAGTAAATTTGGCTTGGGTTTGCTGGGAGGAGGCTTGTCTTTTGGGTTTTTGTGTGTGTGAGTTTTTTGCCTTTTCCAGGTTGGGTTTTTTTTTGTATGTGTGTCTGTGCATGAATGCTGCTACAGCTCCAGAAAGAGCTCTGTCTCCAAATACCTGCACTCCTCCTGATTGTGTTTCATTTGATAATGGCAGGCTTTTGAAGCTTCCCTTAACTAAAAGTGGCATATTTCAAGCAGAGAATTGAGGCAGCAGACAGAAGCACTCGTGGATGTTTACTATTAATTTTTCCTCTCAAGAAGAGAAGCACAGAGGAGTTTTAACTGCATCATCTGTACAAGCAGATAGCTCCCTGTAAAATGCAGCTTGCTGTTGTTGCTGGCACTATCATGGACAGGGAATCTATGATCACTTTGTAGAGGGCTCCTTATCCTGTTATCTTGCTTTGAGTCTTGCAGAGTGTAATTACTGAGGAGGGCTTGCTTATTACCTGAAGTATACTCCTGTTGGGGTTTGGGTTTTTTTTCAGGCTTTCTTTTGTCTGAAGGAAACAACAATGCTTTTGTTTTTGGCTGATAGAAGGGTTGAGGATGTTTATAAAAATATTTATTTATTCTCTCAAGTGCTTTGTTATTGCAATGACTTCAGAGATAGATAGATAGATATAAAGTTAAGCCTATTGAGAGGTAAAAATAAAGGAGTTTTGAGGGGATCTTATGCCCACCTTGCTGAAGAATTTAACTGTTTCTTTGTGTCAGGGAAAGGATCAGAAGTTTGTTTCAGCTGCCAGCACTACTCTGCCTGTTTCATCCTATTCCCCTTTTCTCCAGCTGTGTTTATTCTCATGGAGGATCCACTATCTCTATTCCCCAGCTGACCAGCTAAGGAACAAGGAGGCAAAGCAGGGTTCCAGTTTTCCTATGTCTGGCTGTCAAGAAGCTTCTGCTTCTGTCAAGCATGCTTGGCTTGTGTTGGTTAATGACATGAGTTTCCAGAGGTGGAGCTCAAGCTGTACCAGCAAACCCATGACATTTGGACATTGTACTAATTGCTTCTGCTGAGTGTAAGGGCTCAGTGTAGATGGGCTGGAATGGGCTGTCTTATGTATGAACAAGCTAAATGAGCACAAAAACACATGGGATAAGTGCTGGTGGGATAACTATCAATCTCACAAACACAGGTGATTAGAATAAGAAGGAACTCATCAATAATTTCTGTAAATCTCAGAATATCCCTACAGTTAACTGCATTTCACTAAACTTGAGAGCAATGGGTAGTTGGTATATCAAAAAATATTGAAAATAAACCATTTATCATAATATTTTTTTCCTTCTCAGTTTTTAAGTTTGTGCTACCAGAAAAAAAATAAATGCCTGTTTTCTTGTCCCCCACATCAAGACAGCACCAGACTCTGATTCTCCTTAATTGGCTGAAGGGTGCTGTCTATAAAATAATCAAACTTTTATTGAATCAGCAGGTTTCTCACTTTGCTTACTGCATGAGTGAATAAGACTTTAATGATTCCAGCCAAATGAGTCCAATCAACAGTTGAGTGGAACACTACATTGCTTTATCTCTTGCCACAACAATTTTCTCTGTGGGGAAACTAATTAAATCCTTTCAGTTCAGCTTCAGAGAGTTGACTTTTTTTAAGTTTAATTCATGTAAAAATTTTTTTTATTAAGGGAACTCTGTGGGGACATTTCAACCTGAAAAGGAGGGGCTCTGCAAGAATCCCAATACTTCCACTCTTTGGAATTAAATTATAGACCAGAAGTTTTGAGCCTCTTCATATTTTGAGACAAAGAAAATGAAAATGTAGGGATGGCCTGAGATTCAAAATTACACCCTCAGTCAAGCATTAAAATTTTGTGAAATAAAGTATATAATTTCTAATAACCTCAACCACCAAAACAGATTAAAAAAATAAAGCCTTCAGCATCATGTGCCTCATTCCACTTTTGTTATTCCTGTGACTTTCTCATGTAGACAGAGCTGGAGGAGAATTGTAAGTAAAAATGGCCTTCATATTCAGCTGAGGGATGATTTTTTAGCGGTAAAGTTTAATTCTTGAATACTGACTGCTCTGCAATTGTTTCAGCTGAAAACAGACACTCTTCTGATAAAAAAAACCCAACAAACTAGGAGGGTGTGTAGAATCAGGGAAAGCAATATAAATGGTGCCCTGCAAATCACTGTTTCTGTGGTAGGCTGCCTAGTGCTTATTAGCACTGTGAATTAAAAGTCTAATGCCTTTTTATGCTCATCACAAGCAGGTCTGCCACATTAGACAGAGCAAAATGGTATTTTCTTTTTTACTGTTTCCTTGTCAAAGGTGGCCCTGTGCCATCAAGAGAAAGGAAAATAGAATCTGAGTCCCTATATAGTGATGAAGCCAGGTGGGTGCTTATCCTAGAGCAGATATGATCAAGTATTAGTCAGTGGGGCAGCTATAACTGCCTGGAGTCTCTTTCCTCACACGCTCTGTTTCGACCACTCCACAAATCAATAAAGAAGATATATAAATATATAGATACAGATGAATTCTGACCACACAAAAATAACTATGCTGTTTGAACTCCTTACATACCTGGAAAGCATGACCTCAGGAGATCTAGGTGGTGTCTCTGGCTCTGTCTTCACTGATGGCCTCAGTCCTCTGGCAGACAGAGCACCTTCAGAGGGATCCAGTCAGTGCTTTACAGCTTGTCGAGCAGCAGCTGGCCAGTGAGAATGAGCAAAGAACTTGTCCGGGGTGATCTCTGATGCCTTGGCAGTTGATGAAGGACTGCTCATGAGGAATCTCTTAGCTGTGTTTCAGAGGAAACCTGGAAAGAAAAATACCCAGCTTTTGAGTACTTGGAAAAACAGAAAGTGCCATTAGATAAGGAGAACGAGGACTCTGTTGGTCAGAGGGAATTCAAACCCTCACTTAAAAGTTTTAGTCTCCAGTTATGGCTGAGGGTGTGACAAGCTGCCTGTGCCCTGCCAGAGGCACTCCTGCAAGCTCAGCAAGATTTATGGGGTAAAACTATCAATAAGTAAAACCACATTTGACTGTATCCCAGTGAGTTCTGGTCTCCTGGAAATCCTTACACATACTGCACTGAAAATAAAATACATATATGCTCCCCTGGATTCAGGGACAAGAAGTTACTCTTGAAACCATGCAGTGAAACTTCTTAGTTGTGCTGTCTCCTCTTTTCTTACACACCTGCTTGAAACCCCCATGACTGAAACCCTGGACAACTGTGCTTTGGAATTAACTTGTCAGTGGTCTTCAGCCTAGTGGAGATTTAATCAGTGCTCATTTACCTTTCCCAACCTGTCTTTAAATGTTGGTGTTTACAAAGTGGTTAGATGGCCATATGCAAGAGTGTTTGGGAGCCAGGGGGTAGGGAATTTTGGGATCCAAAATGAGTCTTTTCCTGAGAGTGTTACCAGGCTTGGAGAGCATACATCTTAATTTGTCTCAATTAAAGCAGATTTTGGACTGTCTACATTTTCTCCATTCCTTGTTCCAATTCCAGCATGGAAAATCCTGTAGCCATAGCTATTGCCTGTGTATAATGTTGGCTACTGAAAGCAGTATTAATTTTGGCTTGACCTTCTGGGCTTTATTATAACACAAATTATAAAAAATAATAACTGGAGTATTTGAACTGCATCATATTTCCTGCCTTCTCCTGTCCTGGAAACATGATGAAGCTTCACAGGAGAAAAAAAATTCAATGCTACAGTGGCTTGTACAGTGGAATTGGGAGAGACATTCCTAATTTCTGTAAATTAAACTGAATGAGTAAACTGGATTTGGGACTTAATCTATCTCACAGGAGTAAATGCTAACACATCATTGCTATAAAACAACTGTCCACGGGTCAGAGAGGTCTGGGCAAACCTGAAAGCTGTGTGTATGAGTAGCCCCAACACAGCCCTTCCTCAGAAAGCAGGATTTTCTCACATTTTTAACTTGAGTTTTCCACCTTGAATTTTACAGGCACTGATAATATGCCCTTGCAAACAGAAGTTGCTTCAAATGAGCAAAATTGGAGTTTCTTGCTACATGACTAATTAGCATAAGCAATCTCTCATCTCATAGCAACCTAGATCTGATGATGAACACCTGCCAGCCTGGATGGTTTGGGGAGGAATTTTCTAGTTTATAAGAATAAAGTACCTTTGCTGAGCTGCCTCCAACTATTATTTAGCAGGAATTTTTGCTAGAAGTCTGAAAAGTGATTATTGAGAAGCCTTAACAAATAAGCATCTCCAAAATTGTCACGTTCAACTGTCATCACTTGCCAAGGCTTTTAAATAATGCAGGGCTGTACATCTTGCTGTGCCTCTGTGTGCTAACAATAGGGTTGAATAGGCATAAACTGAAGAATGCTGCAAAATCAATAGCACCTGAAAAGTTACAAAACCTATTCCCTCATTAAAAGCTTTTCTTGTATTAACTGCAGCCTGTAGTTCTAAAAAGCTGTGTGAACAAACTTAAGGAATTCTAGCAGAAGAATTTTGCATAATTTCAGATATTAAAATACTTTCACTCTTAAATATTTATCAAATATCAAGTCTTGTAGCATGGCAATATTTGAGTACAGGTATGTGGAGAACTCCAGAATATATCTGTGTGCTGAAGATATTTTTGCAGCAACCTCAGAGCTTACTGCTGAAATTCTGATCTCACTGATGTCAAAAATACCAAGATTTCATCCACCAAATGAGGAAATCTTAAAAATATCAATGATTTTCTGTTATCTACAATTTTTTTTGAGAAGATCAACTTTTCTTAATCCCTTCCTTAATCCTATTTCTTAACCTTTGAAGAGATTAAGAAATCTCTCTGAAGAGAGCAACATTGCTAGTTTCAGTTAAAACTCTGTAGTATGGCTCCTTCAACATTTTAAACTCTAATACCAAATTTGATGCAAATTAATGGATCAAATTTTCTGTAGTTACACACTTTAATATATACTTAGGAAATGGAATATTTAGCAATATAGAGAGGAAGCAAATTCCTCTTGGAAATTTTGTGTAGTCTGCATCTTGTCTTAAATTTCTTTGTATGATATTAAGTAATGAATATTGGTGTTTAATTTTAGGGACAGTGAAGCAGACTGATGATAAAAATACTTCAGGGTAAAAAAATGTCTTAATGATTGTCCCACTTGACTCTATCTCCCCTTCTTTTTATTAAGCCATTCAATATGAAAGATGAAGAGCTAATTTTAAAAGACCAGTTCACTCTGAAGCTCCAGAAACAACTTTGGCAGGCACTACATATGCTAATATATTCCCAAACTGGAATTTAGCAGTTTCTAGTGATCCATGAGTCAGAAAAGAAAAGAGTTTCATTTTGTCATTCAAGTATTGACTTAACAGCATTAACAATCAAGTCTTGGGTTTACTCAATAGTCTAAACAGAAATCCTTGAAAATAATATGTCAGGTGCATAAAGCCTTATGCATCAATTTGCATTCCCTCCCTGATGGAATCAACACTTCAAATCATATGCAGGTTTTGAAATCACAAAGCCACAGACTGTTTTGAGTTGCAAGAGACCTTTAAAGGTCACCTAGTCCAAGCTGTTACTATGAGTAGTGACATCTTTAACCACAAAAAACCCAAATTCTTCTTTCTATCCTACCATCTTTTGTTTAAAACTGTTACCCCTTGTCCTGTCACAACAGGCCCTGCTAAAAAGATTGCACCCGCCTTTCTTATAGGCCCCTTTCAAGGCCTGAAAATCCACACAAGTTCTCCCTGGAGCCTTTTTCCCTTCAGGCTGAACAACATCAACTCTTTCAGTCTTTCCTCTGATCATTTTTGTGGCTCTGCCCTGGACTCACTCCAACATCTTCACCTCTTTCCTGAGCTGAGGACTCCAGAGCAGGACACAGGGGCAGAATCACCTCCCTTGACCTGCTGGCCACGTTTCTTTTGCGGCAGCCCAGGATACGCTTGGCCTTTTGGTTTGGGGAGTGTGAGCTCGTGTGAAGCTTTTAACCCACCAGTGCCCCCAAAACCTTCTCCACGAGGCTGCTTTTAATGCCATCATTCTCCAGTCTGTACTGACCCTTGTGTTTGCCCCAGTCTAGATGCAGAAGCTTGCACATGACCATGTTGAACCTCCTGGGTTCACACAGGCCCAGTTTGTCCCAGTCTCCCTGCGTGCCGTCCCAGCCCTCAGGCTAGATTCAAACACAGATAGCATTATACTTGTAAAGGTTCTGAACAGGACCTGACAGCACAGTCTTTTATTTTCCACTTTTATGTCTTGCTGCATAATCCTTATCTGACTCTTAGAGTGTTTGATGACAATGTTTTCTCAGGTTTCACTGAAATCATGGCCTGAAGCACACGGAACAAAACAGATGATGTCATCAAAATCAAGCCTGACAGACCTTTCAGAAGGGTTGTGATGAAAATAGCTTAACTGTCATCCAAGTATTTCCTCAAAACAAAGCCCTTACAAATGGAAGAAGCCCTCAGATATACATGTTTACACTTACACATCCATATATATATGTATATTTAACAGACAATAAAAGGAGATTAAAATGAAGGGAAGAATGTTCAAAACAGGATGAGCCAGTTTAGTTTGGGTGACAAAGGGCAAATTATGTGACCAGTTGCAGAGATTTCTGAGCAGACCTACACACATGATCTATTTTCAAGTTGTCTACTTACAGGTGTGTGTTTATTTGTGTAGTTAAAAACTGAGCTAGAATATGAGTTTTCTCCTGAGATGAATTGGCATAATATGAAGCAAGAAATCCATTATAGCAGTGAATGGTAATCCTTGTTCAAATGACTAAATATCTATACACACATATATATATAGTGTGAAACTGGAATGTGCATGAGTCAGGACTGCCAACATCATCTCCCTCCCAGTTCAGTACATTAGAGCTCAGAAATATCTTTTCCCAGGGTAGAATGGACAGGACATGGTATTCCTATATAGCAACATATGAACACTAATGATTCTTTCAGGGAGTTACTGCTACGGATGCATTTGGGTAAGTCAGAAGCTTGTTCTTCCACTGTAATTTTTAAATTATGTTTTTCCTTCTTTCTTGATTCTTTATCACTTCTGAACATCTTTGTGTGTGTGTGTGAGCTATTCATCTCAGCAGCTGCTCAGTGCTTCTGTCTGCTCCCTGTTCCAAGAACTGACAGTTGACTCTGCTGATCATCAACTCATCTTACATCTCTTCAGAAATTGTTTCTCTTCTACCACATGTCCTGGTTTGAGTGAGAAGAGAACAATTCTCCTCAATGATTTTACTTTTCAGCTAAGTTCTAACTCACTGCACTGTCTGAAGGCAGTGTCTGCTCCCATTGTATTAATATTAATTATTAATATTCATTATTAATAATGAATATTAATAACACCCCATGGTATTATTATTCCTTAGCATCTGAGGAAGACTCTGCCCATTCATGGACTCTGCTATGACAGATTCATAGCAACAAGACAAGGAGAAAACATCATAAACTCATTACATGAAATGTGTTAATTAAGTTATCTGTTCTGCTGTGAAGATATGAAAGTCTTTCTTAACATGTGAATGGACCAAGAACTTAGTTGAGAAATAAAGAATAAAATTTTATGGATATATTGTCTGACTCTGTAAACAAGGGCAATAAATCAAACAGAATAAAACGATAGAAAAATTAAAAAATAGAAATTCAGATTCACTATTTGTTCCAATTATTGTTTAAGCAATTCCTTTGTCTAATGTGCCAGTCCTTTCTGAAAGCCAGCATAAGAGTTACCTTTCAAAAAAAAAATCAAATCCAAATATACATTACAAGCACTATCTCTGTAACTTGATTGAATGTGGATGACAGCAAAAGATGTCAGGAAACTGCCATTGGAAGGTTAGGAGGAAAGGGGCTGAAAATCAGGAATGCTGATTTGGTGAGATTCAAAGGCATTGAAATTGTAATTTGAAGGACAAAACCTACATTTCAGCTCCTATGCAAATCTAGGCTCTGAGCTGCTTCTTTCTGCAACCAAATCTACACGCCACAAAAGGACCCAGTTGGGAGGTTTTCCAGTGCTCCTGTTACCGGTAGAACTGGAAATACTAAGTTACTGTTATTTCCTGAAGGATTTTTGTAGGAGAAAGAAGTGTGACAGCTGTTAAAATCTTTCAGCAGACTATTCACAATGAAATGAAAGGATAAAATCTTGTTTCTTTCTCTTCATAATTTCTGAAGGTCATACAGAATGGGTGGTTTCTGCGAGATCTAGATTTCTAAATAGTCCTGGATTAATATTTGTACATCACTTGGAAATATGCAGAATGAGGTCTAGATCCACTGCATAAAGTTATGTCAAAGCTCCTCAGAAGAAGCAGATCAAAGTGCTTGGCTGTTTCTACCTGAGTTCTGGATTCAATCAGCATTCACTGTATAGAGATACAACTGTAATTTTTCCTCTTCATTCTCCCTGATTACAGATGGATCTGTACTGCAGTCTCAGGACATCTGTCTAAGCTTGTAACTTCAAGCCTAATGATATCTGTTGGCTTGGAGACTCTGCAATGATTTATTCTGGTCCTGTTTCAGCACGACTGCTGAACAGAGGCTGGAGCTGAGAAATCTTACAGGGTAGCAGGATGTGCAGCCTTGGCAGTGGAAGGGATCCAAAGTGAGTGCAGGCTGGAGAGATCAATTAATCACATTTGTTCTGTGTGATTTGTTCTCATGGCCACGCTGCATATAAGAGTTACTAGAAACAATCTTTGAAATGTTTACACTAAGCATCCATTGGCAGCAGTGAACAACTGTACCCTTCATGCTGTTGAAAAAACTTCTCACTCCAAGCATAAAGTATTTAAAATATTAATGGAGAGCCCAGAAGTCATGCAGTCAAGGAAGACAAAATGCAATACCACTTCTCTTTTAAATGACATAAGTGAGAGAAACCTGTTTTCAAACACAAAACAAGCTTTCAGATGTCACTTATGTCCCATAAATTGTGTAAACATGCACATTGATTTCCAGTCACCATTCATAAGTCAATACTGTTTAATAAAATATATATATTCTTTTACCTAAACAGCACAATGTATTTATACATAACCTCTGTATGTGGAACTGTTCTACAGGAAAGGAAATAAATATTAAAAACTGAAGCTAAATTCCAAACTCCTCCTACCCAGCCAGTGAACTGAGTAGAGCCTTAGTCAGGGCTCTAGAACAAATAACTAGTTATTAAAAGGGGAAGCACCCTTGTACATTTTCTCACCTCTGTGACAAGAATAGGAGCTGCAGATAATCACTAGATCAGAGGACTTACCCAAAGAGGGCAGCAAGAGAGTCTGGAGATTGTGGACAACTCCAGCCAAGTGGTCAAGCCATTAAATCATCTTGAAGGTCATGGCTAGGATGAGATACAGCAATATTCCTTAGGTAGGTTGTGATAAAGCAGGACTATGCACTCAGTCTATGGGTTATGTCTGATCTGGAGACTTTTCTAGCACAGCTCAGAGAGGGACTGAAGGCCCCAGGCTGAGCTGAGAGTTTCTGGGATGGTTGGTGTGGGTGGAGGCTCCAGGTGAGATTGATCAGGCCCCAGAGAGAAATGCTGGTTAAAGAGAAACTCCAGGTGAAGAGGCTCTTTCATGGGGGAGCTATATTTAAGAGTGGTATCTGGTATGAGAAGTGGAGCTGAACAAATTACAGGAACAAAGCAGGCAGAAAATCTAGGTGAGAATCTTTTTCTCTCTCCTTTTCTTTCAGTAGGATAGATCTAAGGTATTCAGAAGATGATTAAAACATCAAGAGATGTCAAACTTTATTTGGTCTTTGCTTAGGAGTGAGAAAGTTTGACTGTACTAGCTGGGAAAGGAATGAGGTCCCAAGAAAGGTAGAAGTGGAACTTGTATGCTGTCTGATGACATGTTTTTGTAATCCAATTAGCAAAAGCTCACTTTCTCCTCACCTTTTCTATTTGATAGGTGGCATCATGGCAAGTGCCTCCCTCAGAAGGGCACAGTTTTAACTATTAGCTTAGTCAAACAAACTGATCCTAATTCAAAGAGAAATACTGACAGGGCAGGGACAAAGCAGAAAACAAATTATTTGCTAGCTGCAGAGCCAGTATCTTTAAGGGATTAGCCAAGGTACACTAAATAAGAAAAAACCTTTTTTGTGCATGAGGTAGAGCTACAGACTCTCTGGCCTTTAGACAATTAGATCACTCCTGGTCCTTTTGCCAAAGGTTTGGTGAGTCAGTGGGTCTGACTGTGTAAAGGGCAGCAAATCCAGAGTACCTGCTGGAATTCTGGTATTTTAGAACAAGATTATTGTCAAAACTGCTAAAGCTGTGATGTTGGGATACTTTTCCAATCATGCTGGAGGGGTTTTATGGCTAAAAGCATCAAGCTATGGAAAGAACAGTATGGAAATAAGTGCACCTCCTTAAAAACAGTGTTTTCAAGAGGCTATTTCACTTCTAAATTCTTTCAGGGTATTTTTAAATTAAAAACAACTTATTGTGCCAAATTTTTTAGCAGTGTTGTTCCACTTTCTTGCTCGCTCACTTCAGCCGAAGATGACAGTCTTGCTGTGACAGGATTTTAATTAGGTTTCCATATGTGATCTATTTGTAGCATGTGGCTCTGAGATTTTCTTTGTGCATGAAAAAAAAGCAGCAAATTAAACAATTGTGATTATTTACCTACATCATTTCTAACATACTCAAAATAGATGGCTTTGACATTTTCTGATTTAGTGTGTAGGGTTATGGTGGATATCAAAATATCTATTATTTCTATTTAGCAACAATACAGACATATATGACACATATATATATCCAATAAAATATACATACTTTTGCACACATACAACATCTATTTCTATGAGTGTACGTGTGCTGGTGTTCATTCCAGATTGTTTGGATGGACTTTTTTTCTCTCAGAGCAATTGCATTAGAAGGAGAAACAAAGATAGACGGGAGGTCAACTGAAGGATTTTGAGCTGTTAAACTCAATTACGAGCAATGAATGAAATGAATTTCAAAATGCCTTTCCTAAGGGGTGAATGTTCTTTACTCTCCAATATCTGACATGACAGTGCTTGGAGGCCATTTCAGAGATGAACTGAGCTCTGCTTATTATTTATTTGTTCAGGGAGCAGTGGGGCTCATTGTTCTGGTTTGAGTTTTTCTGGTGGATCAGTTTCCTTCCCTTTTCATGGGTGCGCTAAAAAAACCACTGTCAAATATACAGTCGTTTGCTGTATTCCCAAGATGAGCTGCTCATCTGACAGGA
Organism: Ceyx cyanopectus; assembly: GCA_013401355.1. Lineage (NCBI taxonomy): Eukaryota > Metazoa > Chordata > Aves > Coraciiformes > Alcedinidae > Ceyx > Ceyx cyanopectus. Next base: position 12,321 of record VYZU01005110.1, read on the forward strand.
ACAATTAATTTCCAATACATGAAGCACCAAAAAAAACCCAGTTTCAAAGTTACAATTTTAAACAGCAAAATGAAATGTCAGACGACAGTTTGGTATAAATTACAGGGGAAGGAACCCAGCACCTATTCTCAAGGAAAAAATGATTGATTACTTTTTTTTTTTTAAACCCTAAGATTCAAATAAAAGAAAGATGTTTTCCATTTTAAGTCTTTTCTCTGACTCAGACTATAGGTGCTGACATATTCCCAATTGTATAATTATCTGCTCAGCACAGTTTCTAGGTTTGTAGACTGTTTCAGGCTGCTCATTATATTCTTTTTAAGTAATCACAGCAAAAATATTTGTGCCTCTGCTGAATCCATAATTAAAAGTCCTCGGGATTAGGTCTAAAAATGGTGTTTTACTAGCTACAGTTAGGGCCAAATATATCGTTGGTAAAGATCTTGTTGTTTTTAATTTGCAGAGTAGGGTTCCCTTCTATCAGGAATCTTCCACTTGCAACACAAATAATTAGAATTTAGAACCTGGCACAGAAAAGCACTTAAGTACATACCTAGGTTTGTCACAATCAAGATAACATATTAGCATGATGCTGAGTTTTGACCTGTAAGCAACAATTAGACCATCTAACTTGACACTTGGTATAATAAAACTGGAAAATAGAATTCACTTATTACAGGAATAACTTCTGTAAGTTGTCATTGACCAAAATAAAAAACCTTCCAGAAACCTGATCTTGACTTGATAGCTTCAGGTTGTGGTGCTTTGTAACCATCAGTGTGGTTTTCTTCACTTAAAAGGTGAAGTAATTGATATTTTCCTATTAGAACTAGAACAGAGGTTATTTATAGTCATGTGATGGTGGTTATTATATATCTAT
>VYZU01005111.1:3241-13995 GCA_013401355.1 Ceyx cyanopectus
GGGGGGGATGGGGCTTTGGAGGCACCAGGGGGAATGGGAGGAATGGGGGGGACGGGGCCTTGGCAGCACCACGGGCACCGGTGACACCAGAGGGAATGAACGGGACCTTGGCAGCGCCAGGGGGGCGCCAGGGGGAATGGGGACTTGGGGGCACCAGGGGGGCACCAGGGGGAAGGGTGAGGAGAGACCCCACCCCTGAGGATCCCCCTCACTTCCCAGGTTCCCTCTGACTCCCTGTGGACCCCCTCCCCTCCAGGATCCCCCTTACCCCCCAGGATCCCCCTCATACCCAGGGATTCCCTTCCCCCATGTGGATCCCCCTCATCCTTGGGGGTCCCACTCACCCCTGGGGATCCCCCTCACCCCTGCAGATCTCCCTCACCCCCCAGGATCCCCCTCTCCCCCCAGGATCCCCCCACCACCTGGATCCCCCTCAGCCCCCAGGATCCCTCTGACCCCCAGGGACCCCCCCTGACCCACTTGGATCCCTCTGACCCCCAGCATCCCCCTCACCCCTCAGGATCCCCCTTCCCCCCGTGGCTCCCCCTGAGCCCTGGGGATCCCCCTGACCCCTGGGGACCCCTCTGACCCCCAGGGATCCCCCCTCACCCCGCAGCATCTCCCTGAGGGGCGCCTTGGCCTTGTCGATGGGCGTCTCCCCGTACTTGTTGGCGACGCAGACCAGGGCACCGCTGCCCACCAGGTCCTGGCACGGGTCAGAGAGGGTGAGAAGCTGCTCTGCCAGGGGGTGCCCGTGCCCACCATCATCCCCCGTGGGCACTGCCACTCACCTCGGCCACCTGGTCGTGCCCCCAGAAGCAGGCGTAGTGCAGGGGGGTGTTCCCGTGCTCGTTCACCGCGTTGATGTCGCCTTTGAACTGCACCAGCTGTGGGCACGGGGTGGGCACAGTGCCCCGTCACACGCCCTGCCAGGTGGCACAGGGGGGCTGGGGGGGGTGGTGAGGGGACGGAGGGGAGACAGGGTGGGGTGGCAGGGAACCCGCTGCAGGTGGCAGAGACCTTGGAGATGGTGGAGTGCAGCCACCCCCTGGCACTGCCCGGGCACCGCTGCCCGGTGTCCCTCAGCACCACAGCTCCACGGGGGGGCTTGGTGACCCCTCCAGGGGTCACGGGGGCTCTACCCCTGCCCTGGGCAGCCTGGCACAGCCCTGGGCAACCCTGGAGCAACTTGAGGGTGTTTCCTTTCATCCCATCACTTGGGAGATGCCACCCTCCCCTGGCTCCAGCCTCAGTGCCCAGGGGGGTGATCCCTGCCCTATGCTGGTGCCCACCCCAGCGCTGGCACAGCCACTGGTGGCATCTTATCCCCCTGGGCACCCTCTGGCTCACCTCCTGTCACCAACCCCCAGCAAGTCCCTTCGCCGTGGGCACACCCCAGCCACGCTGGTGCTGCAGGAGGGTCGGGTGCCACCCCATGCCCGGTTTGCCCCCCCCCTTGGGTACCTTCTGGACGATGTCGCGGTGCCCGTGGCTGGCAGCCAGGTGCAGGGGGGTGTCGTCGCCCCGGTTCATGACGTTGATGCGGGCACCCCTCATGATCAGCATGTCCACCACGTTGGCACGGCCCTCGCGGCAGGCCCAGTGCAGGGGGCTGAAGCCGTGGTCATCCCTGTGGGATGGGCAGAGGGGTGGGTGGGTGGTACCTCTGTGGGCACCTCTGCTTCTCCCATCCACCCCCTCTCCGGGTTCTGGGCACCGGGAAAACCCCGGGTGCCCGGACAAGTAAGGGAGGAGGAGACCAGGTTGGACTTAAGAGGACATGGGGCCTGGCACGGGGGCACCGGAGCCTGGCACGGGGGCACTGGGGCCCTGGGTGATGATGCTCCAGAAGATCCAGAAGGATGGGGGGCTGGCACAGGGGGGCACTGGGGCCTGGCACATGGGGGGCACCGGGGCCCTGGGTGATAATGCTTCAGAGGCTCCAGAAGCCCCAAAGGCTCCGGATGCTCCAAGAGCTGCAGAGAGGGGACCAGGGCAGTGGCCACCCAGGGATGGGGGGGTTCTGCCCAGTACCCCCAGTCCAAGCCCCAGCTGAGATACTGGGCACAGGGAGGTGCCCCCAGTGCCCCCAGACTGAGACACTGGCACAGGGAGCTCCCCAGTCCCTCCAGTCTGAGTCACTGGGCACAGGGAGGTGCCCCTAGTCCCCCCACTGGGCACAGGGAGCTCCCCAGTCCCCCCAGTCTGAGACACTGGGCACAGGGAGCTGCCCAGTCCCCCCACTGGGCCCAGGGAGGTGCCCCCAGTGCCCCCCGTGCCCGGTGGCAGCAGCAGCTGCGGGATGTCCCTCGTTCCCCAGCGATGCCGTAACTTCCTCCGGGGGGGAGGAGCCGAATCCCACCCGCTGCCCGCCGCGGAAACCGGCCCCGCACCCCCCGCGTCCCGCACGGCCCCGGTGCCAGCCCCGCTGCCAGCCCCGCTGCCAATCCCGGTGCCGGTTCCGTTGCCATTCCCGGTGCCGGTCCCGGTGCCAGTCCCGGTGCCAGTCCCGGTTCCGGTGCCGGTTCCAGTCCCAGTGCCAGTCCCGGTCCCAGTGCTGGTCCCAGTCCCGCTCCTCGTGCCAGCTCAGCACCAGTCCCGGTCCCAGTCCTGGTGCCAGCCCGGTGCCAGTCCCAGTCCCGCTCCCAGTGCCAGCCTGGTGCTGGTTCTGGTCCCACTGCCAGTTCCAGTACCGGTCCCAGTGCCAGACCCACTCCCGGTGCCAGTCCCGGTCCCGGTTCCAGTACCAGACCCAGTATCAGTCCCGGTGCCAGTCCCGGTGCCAGTGCAGGTGCCCTCACCCCTGGTTGAGGTCGTTCTCGGTGTTGTCCAGCCAGAGCCGCACTGCCACCGCGTTGCCCTCCCGGCACTGCGTGAAGATGTCGTCCATGGTGGCACTCGCTGCGGGAACGGTGCGGGTTGGCACTGAGGGCACCGACGGGTCCCCCGCGTCCCTGTCCCCCCCCCACCACCCCTCCCGAGCCGCGGGCACCGGCTGTGGCATTACCGGGCTTATCTCCGAGCCCAGACGCAGCCGGTGCCGGAGACCGTGCCCTGGGCAGCCTGGCACAACCCTGGGGGGCACCCGGGCACCCCCTGCCCTGACCCCCAGACCCTCAGACTCCTGTGCCCACCCAGCAGTGACCCCTGCACTGCACCGGGCACTGGCACCGGGGCATCCCCACGGGTGCCTCCCCCGGCACCCGGTGCCCCCCGACCCCGCTCTGACCACGGGATCTCCAGCCCATCACTCCGCCTCGGGCCGGGCCCGGTGCCCATCCCGGTGCCCATCCCGGTCCCGATCCCGATCTCGATGCTGATCCCGGTCCCGGTCCTGGTGCTGATCCCGGTTCCGCATCCCACCCCGCATCCCGCTCCAACCCACCCCGGTCCCGGTCCCGATCCCGCTCCAACCCACCCCGGTGTCCATCCCGGTTCCGATCCCGGTGCCCATCCTGGTGCCCATCCCGGTCCTGATCCCGCTCCAATCCACCCCGGTCCCCATCCTGGTCCCGATCCCGGTCCCGCATCCCGCTCCAACTCACCCCGGTCTCGGTCCTGATCCCTCTGCAACCCATCCCGGTCTCCACCCCGGTGCCCATCTCGGTCCCGATCCCGGTCCCGGTCCCGTTCCAACTCACCCCGGTCACCGATCCGACTCTCCCCGGGCCTGTCCTGCTCCCCCCTCCCGGTCCCGCCGCCGCCGCTCTCTGCTCTGACCCCGCCTATCCCGCTCCCGGTCCCGTCCTCTCCCGATCCAACCGGTCACCCCATCCCGGTTCCCTCCTTCCCGGGCCCGGCCCAGCCCAGCCCGGTCCCCGCGGCTCTCACCGGGCTCCGGCGCAAGGGCGGCGGCTGCGGTGGGCGCGGGACAGCGCGACGGCCCCGCCCCGGCACCGGCCACCGGCAGCGACCCCTGGCGGACGGACGGAGCCACGAGCGGCACCGGGGCAACCGGGCACCGGGACTGGGCACCGGGCACCGGCACCGGGTACCGGCAGTGGGCAGCGGGCACCGGCTCAGCGGGGGCGGCACCGCGGGAGGTACCGGGAGCGGCGGGGTCGGGGGGGGGAGGGGGCACCGGGCAGGGCGGGAGGCACCGGACGGGACCAACTGGACGGGGCGGGGCTAAGATAGCGGATGCAGCCAATGGGCGGGGCGGAATCGGGAAGGGGGCGGGGCTAAGCGGGAGTGGGAGTGTCTGGACGAGGGGTGTGGCTAAGAGGGCTATTCAGCCAATGGGCGCGGTCCAATCGGGTAGTGGGCGTGGCTCAGAGGGCAGATACAGCCAATGAGCGGCGCAGAACCGGACAGTGGGGGTGGCTAAGCGGGCGGCGCTGACTCCGGGAGGGGGCGTGGCTAAGGAGGGGGGCGTTGCAGCCAATGAGCGGCGCTGAACCGGCCAGGGGGCGCGGCTAAGCGGAGCGATGTGGCCAATGGGCGGGGTCGGAAAAGGGAAGTGGGCGTGGCCATGATGTCAGTGGGCGGGGCTCCCTCGGCACCACCCCGGGCGCTTTGACCTCCCCGCCGCTAGGGGGCGGCGTTTCCGCGGAGGCCGCCGGGGCCGCTCTAGGCGCTCCGGGAGCGGTCACACGTGGGTACCGGCGGCGGGACCGGACCGGTTAAGGGGGCGGGGATCCCCTCCCGGTCCAGGCCGAGCCATGTCCGCCGAGAAGCACCGGGGAGACGGGACGGTGATCCACAAGCCCCCGAGGAAGCGGCGCCGGCGGTTACCGGCGGCCCAACCCGGCGGGGAAACCGCTCCGAAGCGTCCGGGGAAGAGGAGACGGTCCGGGAAGCGCCGGGATGCGGCGGAGGAGGGACCCCCGGCCGGGCTTGGGGAGCTGCCGGATAAAGGTACCGGAGCGTCACCTCCCCGGGAAGGGGGTGGGCAGCCGGTACAGGGTTGGGGGGGAGTCGCTGCCTCACTCCCCTCCCGGTTCCCTCCCCCCCAGACGCGTTGGTTGAGCCGCCGGCGGGGAGAGCGAACCGGAGGCATGGGAAAAAGAAGCGGCGCCCGCAGAACGATGCCCAGGGAGGGGAGGAGACCCCGGTAACCGGTACCCCGGTGCCGTCGGAGGCTCCCGGGAACCGTTCGGTGGCGTTGAGGGCGCGGATGGAGGAGCGGCTGTTGGGCGCCCGGTTCCGTTACATCAACCAGCAGCTCTACACGTCGAGCAGCCGGGAGGCGGTTCGGTTGTTTCGGGAAGACCCCCAAGCTTTCGAGATCTACCACCGGGGATTCACCCGCCAGCTTCTCCGCTGGCCCGAGAACCCGCTGGATCGGATCATCCGGTACCTGCGGCAGCGGTGAGCGGGGTTGGGGGGTGATGGGGAGGATGGGGGAGAGGATGAGGGGCGTGAAGCGGCGTTCTGAGCATTCCCGGACCCCCCGTTCCCCCCGCAGACCGGCGTCGCTGGTGGTGGCGGATTTTGGGTGCGGGGACTGCAAGCTCGCGGCCAGCGTGAAGAACAAGGTTCACTGCTTCGACCTGGTGCCCCTCAGCCCGCGGGTCACCGTCTGCGACATGGCACAGGTGGGCGGGGAAGGGGTGGGGGCATCGCGGCTGGGGGGCAGTGATGCTGTGGGAACGTGGGAGGGGTGGTGGGAACGTGGGAGTGGCCGGTGGCATCGTGGAAGGGGGCAGAGCGTTGGCACCGCACCCCCCTAAGGGGCCTGGGGTGCCATCGGAGGGTCGGGGTGAGGATGTGGGGGACAGGAGAGGGTGGTCCGGGGTCCCCAGGGTCCCATCTGTGTCTGTCTGTCTGTCTGGTGGGCTGCTGTGGGGAGCCCCCTCCCCACCTTCATCCTCCTCTTCCTCCCGGGATGGGCAGGTGCCCTTGGCGGCCGAGTCGGTGGACGTGGCTGTTTTCTGCCTGGCACTGATGGGCACCAACCTGCAGGAGATCCTGGAGGAGGCTAACCGGGTGCTGAAGCCGGGGTAGGCACGGGAACAGGGGGGGGTTGCCCCTCAGGTGGGCACCGGGGGAGCTCAGGAACCAGGCTGTGCCCTGGGAGGTGCCCATGGCTCACGGGCAGGGTGTTGGTTGGCAGGGGCACCCTGATGGTGGCAGAGGTGGCCAGTCGCTTCGAGGACGTCCGAGCCTTCCTGTCTGCCATGGCACAGCTGGGATTCCGGAGCGTCTCCAAGGTGGGCACTGGGCACCCAGTGCTGGGGACACCGGGAAAATAAGGTGGGGGCACCTGCAGAGCCCACCCTGCTCCAGCAGCGGGGTCAGGGGGAGCTGGGGCTGGGGTGCCAGGATCAGGGGGAGCTGGGGACAGGGTGCCAGGCTCAGAGATGGGCTACTGGGGAGCCAGGGGGATACTGGGATAGTGGGGTAGGGGGGTCTGGGATGCAGGGTGAGGGGCACCTGGGGCACAGCAGGGGTGAGGGGTCTGGAGTGCCAAGGGAGGGTGGTGCTGGGGTCTAGGAGGGGCTGTGAGTGACCTGGCACCCGCAGGGGTCCCTGTTGGGGTCCGTGGTGCTGGGGTAGGGGTCACACCGGGGGGGGTGGGGGTCCCCCTGACGGGGTTTGGGGCCATCTCGGAGAGAAGTGGTGACCGGGGGGGGGGTCTCGCAGGGTGGTGGTGACCGGGATCTGGGGGTCTCCCTGCTCCAGGACCTTTCCAGCACCTTCTTCGTGCTGCTGGAGTTCGCCAAGACCGGCCCCCCCCGGCCCCGACCCGTGCCCGGCCTCCGCCTTCTGCCCTGTCTCTACAAGCGGCGCTGAGACCACGCCCCCTTTCCCATCTGGACACGCCCTCTCCGCGCACCGCCTTATCTAGTGGTGGACCGGGGGCGTGGCCAAAGCGACCAGGACACGCCCCATTGGCTGAACGTCGCGCTGGGGGCGGAGCCTCGCCATCAAGCCACGCCCCCTACCGCGGGATTCGTGAATGGGGGTGGGTGCGTGCGGGCCACGCCCCCTAGCGCTCAGTGGCCAATCAGAGGACAGCGCTGAGAAGGCGGCGTGGTCACGACGGACAAGCCACGCCCCCGGTGGCGCTCTGCGCTGTGGGCGGCGCTGTCAATCAAACAGGTGTTCCCGCCTCCCCGCGCCCTCGGTGGCCAATCAGCGTGCGGCGCGGTGAGGGGGCGTGGTCAAGCGAACAAGCCACGCCCCCTGTTTGCACTCTGCTGTGGGCGGCGCTGTCAATAAAGCGGCAGTTCCCGCCCCCCGCGCTCTCTTGGCCAATCAGCGCGCTGCTCTGGGAGGGGGCGTGGCCCCGGCGGGCAAGCCACGCACCCCTGTTTGCGTTCTGCTGTTGTCGGCGCTGTCAATCAAGCGGCGGTTCCCGCCCCCCCGCCCTCTCCTTGGCCAATCAGCGCGCAGCGCTCTGAGGGGTGTGGCCTGGGCGGACAAGCCACGCCCACCTCCACCCGTTCTCCCGGCCCGTTGCGGGGCGGGGCCGCCAAGAAAGCGGCGATTCCCGCACTGCTCACGCGCTGGAGGCGGGATCGGTTACTCCCCGGTCTGGCGCCTGCGCGTTGGCCGCGGGGCCTGCGCGGCGGTTCCGGTGCTTGGCCGGGATGTCGGGGCCGGGGCCGGGCCCCGGTGCGGGGCGGTTGGATATTAACCGGGCCGGTGTGGCCGAGCTGGAAGGAGCCCTGTGCGGGATCGGTCGCCGAAGAGCCCGGGGTATCGTTCGGAAGAGAGAGGTGCGGGGAACCGGGAGACACCGGCGGGTGGGGTGTGGGTTGCCCGGTACCGGGAACTGGAGGTGGGATACCCGGTGCAGGGATCCGGTGGGGGTGGGATACCCGGTGCCAGGACCCGGTGGGGGTGGGATACCCGGTACTGGGACCCGGGGGTGGGGGGATGCCCGGTACCGGGACCTAGTTTCTCGGTGCTCACCAGCCCACCCCGCTGTTTGTCCTCCGAGAGCTGCCCCGTGGGTACCGGGGAACCGGGCACCGTTGGGACCGAGACCCCCCCTGGAGAGGGAAGGGCGGGAGAACCGAGGGGTTCCCCGGGAATGCGGCCGCTCCCCGGGACCGGCCGCTTGTCCCCGTCACCGGGAAGTGACCGCAAGTGGTTGTCACGCACCGGGCGGGGGTGGCACCGGTGGCACGGGTGGCACCTGGAGAGCAACCGGGGATCCCGGTGGGTGGGAGCCCTGGGCATGTCCATGGTGCCACCCCCCTATGCCACACCCATCGGGGGGGCACCCACCCAGAGTGGGATGCCCAGGGTTGTGTCCAGGGGGGTTGGGATCTCTCCAGTGGAGGCTCCACAGCCTCTCTGGGCAGCCGGTGCCAGGCTGTGCCACCCTCACAACAAAGAACTTGCTCCTCCTGCTCGCCTCCTGGGTGCCAGTTGGTGCCCATTGTCCTGGCGCTGGGCACCACTGACCAGTGTCTGGTCCCTCTGAGAGATCCTGGAGTCCAACCACCCCCTGGCACTGCCCGGGCAACGCTGCCCTGTGTCCCTCGGCACCACGGGGGGGCTTGGAAACCCCTCCAGGGGTCACAGGGGCTCCACCCCTGCCCTGGCACAGCCTGGCACAGCCCCACGCTGATCTCTCCTCCTCATCCTCACCCAGGAGCTGAAGGGTTTCACCTCTCTGGACGACCTGCTGCACGTCAAGGGCATCACCACCCGCATCCTGGAGCTCAACAGCCAGCGCCTGACGTGCCAACCTGCCCGGGGGGCACCCGCTGTGCCCCGCGACAGCAGAGCCTCCCCGCCGCAGGTAGGAGGGTGACACCCCCAGAGCGTGTCACTGGGGTGTGCCCACGCGCTGGGCTACCCCCAGGGTGTCCCCCCCCGGGCAGTGCCACCCCCCAGAGCCTGTCCCCAGGGTGTCCTCCTGGGCAGTGCCACCCCCAGAGCCTGTCACCAGGCTGTGCCCAAAGTCTGGGTCACTCCCAGGGCTTGTCCCCTGGGCTGTGCCACCCCCAGGGCTCAGCCCTGCCCTCTCCTCTCCGTGTTGCAGGTGGCAGCTGAGGAAGAGGAGGAGGAAGAGGAGGAAGAAGGGGCCGGGCAGGCACCGGGCACCTGGGAACCATCCCAGCAGCAGTGCCAGGGGAAGGGCAGCCCGGGAGCTCCCCCCGGGGAGGAGGAAGAGGAGGATGAGGAGGAGGAAGAGGAGGAGGAGGAGGAGGAGGAAGGAGAGGACGGGGACAGCCTCTATTTCTACTACAGCCTGGGCGAGCGCTGGCTGCGGTACCTGGAGCGTGGGCAGGAGCGGGCACTGCTGCGGCGCCTCCGCTCCAAGGTACCCATGCCCGTGCCCACTTGTTCCTCCAGTGTGTCCTGCCCAGTCCTTCCCAATCCTGCCCAGTCTGCCCCTCGCCATCCTGCCCAGTTCCTCCTAGTATGTCCTTCCTAATCCTGCCCAGTCTGTCTTTCCTAATCGCACCCAGTCCCTCCCAGTTCCTCCAGTCTGTCCTTCCCAGTCTGTGCCTTCTAATTCCACACAGTTCCTCCCAGTCTGCCCCTCCTAATCCCCCAGTCCTGCCCAGTCTGTCCTTCCCAGTCCTGCCCAGTCTGTCCTTCCCAGTCCTGCCCAGACTGTCCTTCCCAGTCCTGCCCAGACTGTCCTTCCCAGTCCTGCCCAGTCTGTCCTTCCCAGTCCTGCCCAGTCTGTCCTTCCCAGTCCTGCCCAGTCTGTCCTTCCCAGTCCTGCCCAGACTGTCCTTCCCAGTCCTGCCCAGACTGTCCTTCCCAGTCCTGCCCAGTCTGTCCTTCCCAGTCCTGCCCAGTCTGTCCTTCCCAGTCCTGCCCAGTCTGTCCTTCCCAGTCCTGCCCAGACTGTCCTTCCCAGTCCTGCCCAGACTGTCCTTCCCAGTCCTGCCCAGTCTGTCCTTCCCAGTCCTGCCCAGTCTGTCCTTCCCAGTCCTGCCCAGACTGTCCTTCCCAGTGCCTCCCAGTCCTGCCCAGTTCCTCTCAGTCTGCCCCTCCTAATCCCCCAGTCCTGCCCAGTCTGTCCTTCTCGTTCCACCCAGTCTGTCCTTCCCAGTCCACCCAGTCTGTCCTTCCCAGTCCACCCAGTCTGTCCTTCCCAGTCCACCCAGTCTGTCCTTCCCAGTCCACCCAGTCTGTCCTTCCCAGTCCACCCAGTCTGTCCTTCCCAGTCCACCCAGTCTGTCCTTCCCAGTCCACCCAGTCTGTCCTTCCCAGTCCACCCAGTCTGTCCTTCCCAGTCCACCCAGTCTGTCCTTCCCAGTCCACCCAGTCTGTCCTTCCCAGTCCACCCAGTCTGTCCTTCCCAGTCCACCCAGTCTGTCCTTCCCAGTCCACCCAGTCTGTCCTTCCCAGTCCACCCAGTCTGTCCTTCCCAGTCCTGCCCAGTCTGTCTCTCCTAGTCCCTCCCTGTCCTCCCCAGTCCCTCCCAGTCCTGCCTAATCTGTCCCAGTCCCACCCAGTCAGTCCCACCCAGTCTATCCTGCCCAGCCCCACCCAGTCCCACCCACTCTGTCCCTCCCAGTCAGTCCTTCCCAGTCCCACCCACTCTGTCCCTCCCAGTCTCCCCCAGAGCGTGTCCCCCTGGACACCTGGGGTTGGGGTGGTGGGGGTGTGTGTTGGGGTCCCCCGTGGGGGTGGATGGTGGTGGGGGGAGTTGGGGTGGATGGTGGGGGAGGGGGTTGGGGTCCTCTGTGGGGGTCCCTCCCGCCCTGTCCCCTCCCCCAGCAGCTGAAGCGCAAGCCGGAGAGCGGGCTGGACGGGCGGGCCCCGGCCCCGGGGAAGAAGCTCTGCAAGGGCTCCGACTACAGCAGGTGGGCATGGGGGGGCACCCCTTCCTTGGG
>VYZU01005113.1:0-37634 GCA_013401355.1 Ceyx cyanopectus
GCAAGATAAATAATTTCCAAATAAATATTTACCCCTTATATTTCCTTTTGTTTTCTGAAGAACTACGGACACTACCCTAGAAGGTATTTTCTGAGTGTTTCTTTATCTGCTTTTCTATCAGTTTGGAAAACCGTGGTTTACTTCTCTAAATGTCTTAAAGAATAAAAGGGGTTCATTGGTGAAAAAAAGAAAAAAAAATAATTAGTATCTCAGTTTTCCAAAGATAGTTAACAGGGTAGGTTAACAGTAGGTAGCATTAGATTGAAGGAAAAAGTTCTGAAATCACCCTGCTCCAGCCTCTGATATTTCCTTGAGGGCAGGGATCATGTTTTAAGGGAACCATCAGCTGATAAATCAGAAGAGCAGGGGCTGGGCTGACCTGCCCATCACCACTTTTCCAGCAGGCACACACGCCTTGGTGCTGCCAAATGGAAGTGGCAACTCTGGACGGGCATCTTAAAGAGTGAGTACACGGTTCCTGGTCCTGCCTCAAGCTCTGGAACCAAATGGTGACACCCCAAAGCACCAGATCCTTGAGAAGAGGCAGAACTGGCATATCATGTCTCCACAGCTACTGCTAGCATCAGACACAAAAAGGGCTATTAAGAAAACAGATGAAAAGAAAATATGAAACAAAAGAAATGAAGCATGGTTTTTATATGGTAAATTAAATAATATTTTAATCATAATGTTCCTATTTTTTTCCCCTCAAGATATACATTACAACAGAGAAATGCCGCATCTGAAGGAAAAAGCCCAACAAGTGGCTTCTTTTGTTTACACTTTTTTAGTTTGCCCTATCAGCTTAAAAATATTTTTTTAATATTTCCACTATGCCTTCTATGAACCTTAAAGGGATTTTCAGGCTTTGAGGAACCCTGATCTTGTCATACACACCCCAACTTGTGGATAACTCTTTTAATAACACAAAAGTTTCCTTCTTTCAATGGCTGCTAGAAAAACAACGGGGAGATATTCACAGAGAGGACGCAAAACTTCCTAGCACCGGTTCAGGTAGGAAAATATTTCAATATTAAGCATTGATTAATTGTATTTTCAAGTGACGGGTGATGGGAAAGTCCACACTTTGGGAGCCAGCAGCTCTTCTAGGTAACACCTCCCCAGTTTTTAAAAGAAAAAAAAATCCCAAACCAAAAATGAACCAAACCAAACAAGGGGAAATAAATAAATAAATAGATAGATAAATAAATAAATAAATGTTTTTTGGCAGAAGCTTGTGCTTCTGTGGCATCAGCCGCTTCACCTGTAATCTCTAGTGCTGCTCTGCCCCCTTGTGCTGCCTCAACCGCAGAGCAGCCGCCCGCGCCTTTGTGAAAATCCACTCCCCCCCTCCGTCACTTCTCACTTTTCTGGCAAGTTCAAGGTCAGTGCCTAGCTATTTTCAGCTCATCTCTTCTTGATCCATGCAGAGAGATGACAAGGTAACGTGATTTGGGGTCAGCTGTATTACAGGAACCGTTACATAAACGGAGAAAGTGGAAATCAATCCTAGCTGACAGTGTCTTCAGGATAATCAGCGCTCACTCCATGCCGCTGTCAGCTCTCCTGCATCAAACACCATGTTACTTCTGTCAGATCTCCTTAACAAAACCCTATTCTCACTTTTGGCAAAGTAAATAAATATTTCACTCTGGCTTGCATTTAATTCATTGTTTAGAGAACTTTAGCACTTTGGACTTGCAAAGAGTCTCCATTTATATGAGAAAAGACGTCTTCTCCTGTCACGTCCATTACTGCCTGCAAAGGGCGTTGGCAAAGATACAGTCGAGTCTCAGGAAACACCCCGTTCTTCCTATTTTGTGCTCAATTTCTTCACGCGGACGATTTGTCCTCCAGTTCTCCCTCATGGAGCAGAACTCAGCTTCCCCAACCTTACCTAACCTACGCTCACCCCGACCATCTCAGGGCTTCTCCTCTAACGTTTTAGGACACCTTCCTCAATTTGTTTGATTATTATGACTTGATCTGAACCATTTCCTCCCCTAACTAGACATCTTCCCCAACGCAGGGTTATGAACATATCATTTCACAAGACGCGCCGCGTTAGCCGTGTCTCGATGACAGCACATGGCATGGCAGTTTAGGGGAAGAGCAGCGATTCTATCCCACCCACCTTGTGCTCCCATGAAACTGCCAAGCCCGCGGTACTCCACCGAAGAACGATTTACCATAATATTAGTTGTCAGTAAATTCAAAGACGGAACTCCTAAAGCTATAAAATGGATTAGAAGCAATTTAAAAAAGAATTAACAAACTAGAGTAAGAGTATACTGTCAACAAACAAATGCTTCATCATAGCACTGTAATTTGGAATTTTAATTACCCCTCTGCTTCTGTAACAAAACAATGTCTGAACTGGCAGCCATTTGAATCTCTCACAGGTCATTGAGCATTCTAGTTAATTACTCTATGAATAGCCTGTTTTTCTCCCCTCTGGAAACACGTTTCTAATGGCAGTCAAGGTCTGACAAATGTGTCATCTACATAATTAGCTAGGAAGCAACACAAAACATTAAACATGCTTTGTGCCGACAACTATCAAAACATTTCATTTGTTGTCAATTATTCATTACTTTGTAGGTTCTGAAGGGGTTGTTATTATGAAAATAAGTCCAGATGCTAACAAGGTTAGAGTTTTTCATTCAAATTAGTAATCAGAGGACTAACTTTAAAAAATGTATCCCATGTACGTTTATAGCAGTGTTCAATCAGGACTAAATTATAAACGAATTTAGTTAAGTTCGAGTTAAAATGGCCATGGCAGAGCACATACACTAATTTGTAGAGTTGTATCTCCCTTTGAAGTTTTAGGATCTAAGCTGAAGTAGCAAACTTTCAGAACCTTTGGCAGGACTAATTTGTGCTTGGTAAATAGAGTAAAGATTTTCACAGCATGAGATAATGTAAGATTGAATAATAAAAAAAAATTAATTAAAAAAAAAAGCCCCCCCAAAAAACCTGGAGGTTTTTGAACCTTTTTTCTACCCTTCTGTCACACTGAGTAAAAGTCAAAATCAGCAATTCCGACTCCTATAATATCTCGTCTGAACTTCAGTTTGGTTTAGCAAGGAAGCCAAACCAGTTACATTCACCACTCCCTTAATAGAGCTGAAATGAATTTATCCTCGCTTTTAAGAAGAAATAGGTGCTGGTTATTTCTTTTTTTCTATGATCTCATTATGATGCTGCCTATCAAGCTACACAGATGAAATGGCACAGAGAAAATGTTGGGAGGAGAAATAAATGGGGAGTTTAACAATAAAATTAACTTCTTCCTCTTTAGCCATGATTATTTCAGGTGAAGTGCTATAACACAAATATACAATATAGAATAACTTATCAGAGGGCATATATAAGATCTATTAAAAAAAAAAAAAAGGGGGGGAACTATGCATTCAGAAAAACAAAAGGCTTGTTCTGAGCCTGAAAATACACCTGCACACAAGATACTGATCCTGAAAAAGGGTTGTGAAGCAAAATTTACTGTTTCATTGAGAAAAAAAAAATGCTTTTTGATTGTCAATTGAGGTCTAAAACATTCTGATGAATTAATATACTACTTTCATGCTCTAATTCAAAGGAGTTTATGGTACCTAGGACATACATGAGCACATAGGGATGCAGTACTCCGTGAAGGCTGCCCTGGAGCAGCTTCTCAGGTGGGGAGCAAGGGCCACACGAATGAAATGGCTGAAAAACTGGAGTCGGGCTGAACGAGTCAATCTGCAAGCATGACACACACCAGAGAGCAGATCCAGGTTTTGAAAGCACAAAACCAGTTTGAATACAGTAAGGGGACATATGACACCCTTCATTTGTCATCTCCCTGCACTAGAAAGGAGAACAACTAATGTTGTTCAACAGATTTATTTATTTTTTTTTTAGGACAATATTCACGTCCAAGAAGTAAAACTGAGCTGTGTTTATGTCCTCACTGCTTTCATGCCCACCCTGGAATATTTAGAGTGATCAAGGTGTAAACTCACATTTATTAGCAATTACCACACTGGCAATGGAAAGCTCATATTTTTCTACATGCTATTATTTGATTTCTGTAACACCTTGAAGGGAGCACAGCTAGTTCATTACAGTGATAAAAGTAGCTGCATCTTTAATGGACTAGTATATGATGATAAAATTCACAGAGAATAAAGCCTGGGCAGTCACTTTTAGAGCAGAATAAAGAGAATATTTTTTCCCCTTCCACCCTAAGTGTACACAACTAAGACAAGGGAAGGTTTTCTGCTTTTAGAAATATTTGTCGAGATTTGTTTTTTTGCTCCAGGAAAAAAAGTTAACTGCAGGGAAAAAAAATAAAAAAGAAATCCTCAAAAACTTTCCCTAAATGAACTATGATATTAAAGAAGCTCTGATATCTCTCAGAGATTGAAATAATCCATTTTCAGCTAAAACTACCCATAGCACTGAAACTGAAAATACTTTAAAAGAGGGCTAGAGACTGTTTTGCAATTAACATTAAACAGATAACATATTTATGAGGAAGTCAAAATATTTTGGAAGCTGATAATCCTGTAAGCCTTAACATGGTATAAAAACAACAAATAAATGCAAAGTGTTACTGTTACACATGCCTGCCTGATCAATGGTTTTCACATATTGATCTATAAATGGAGTTGACAGTCTGTGTTGGCTGCACATTTTCCAAGCAGCTCTATTTTTGTACAAAACCAATACGGGCAATTACCTTTGTTTGAGATGCCAAGTCTTATCAATTCAANGGAAAAAAAATAAAAAAGAAATCCTCAAAAACTTTCCCTAAATGAACTATGATATTAAAGAAGCTCTGATATCTCTCAGAGATTGAAATAATCCATTTTCAGCTAAAACTACCCATAGCACTGAAACTGAAAATACTTTAAAAGAGGGCTAGAGACTGTTTTGCAATTAACATTAAACAGATAACATATTTATGAGGAAGTCAAAATATTTTGGAAGCTGATAATCCTGTAAGCCTTAACATGGTATAAAAACAACAAATAAATGCAAAGTGTTACTGTTACACATGCCTGCCTGATCAATGGTTTTCACATATTGATCTATAAATGGAGTTGACAGTCTGTGTTGGCTGCACATTTTCCAAGCAGCTCTATTTTTGTACAAAACCAATACGGGCAATTACCTTTGTTTGAGATGCCAAGTCTTATCAATTCAATGTGATTTAGTGTCATTTTAATTAAATATCAGGATCTACTTCAGGACAATCTATACAAACAAAGCCTCAAACTTGACTATAAGCTTGATTTGAAGTAAACATGTACAAGCCCTGCAATTTCAAAATATGGCTCAAAAACTCTGCTAAACAGAAGGCTTATATTTTTAGCAATTTTATTTCTGTCTTTTTGGCTAGCCATAACTTTGGCAAGTGTTCTATGATCACAGGAGTAAGAAACAAAAGAAGATTGCTTCCAGTTTCCTTAATAATGTATTAGAAAGATAAATAAACCTACCAGTTTGTTTAACCTAATCAGAAAAAAAGCTCTAATACATTAACATTTTGGAATGTCTAATTCTAGGTTCTAATTCTTAATACAGACACCGATAAAAAAAGACATTTCATTGTTTGAAGTTGTTCTGAATGAAGCAAAATGCACTTCCCTGGGGTTTAACAGAGGAAAACAGCAAATATTCATTTACATTGCTTGTTCAGACACTAACATTAAGCACAGAAAGAGCCCTTGCTTACCACAGTCTGTGTCCAGCTTCGTGATTTGTGCTCTTTAAACTCTACATTAATATCAATTTCAACCTTTGCACAAAGCTCAAGCATTTCCATCAAAATAAATAACATGAACCCCCCCCCCCAGAATCTACTTTTAGCTTTTACATCGGTTGGCTTCTGCATTCCACATTTGCATCTTTGCTCCTATAAAATGCCCAAGTGCATATGGCCCTCCTGATGTATGATGCATATCCCTCTTTATCACACTATAGAAAATAATCTGTCCACCTTCAAAAGTATAGCCCCAGGTGTGCTTACAAGCATCAGAGCAAATGCTTGAGAATACAACAAATCCCTTGGAGAAAATTATGTATTTTCTTCTCTATAAATCATCAGTCATCTTTCTAGTTTTGTGCCTGGTTTTTGTCTGACATTTTCTGGAATGTTGATTTTTATTTCCAAAGACGTTTTAGAGATAAATATTTCTATTGATCGTGCAAAATGTGCCAAATTCTGATTGCCTTCATTCACTAAAGTCAGTAGGTTTTGCAGAGGTTGAGCAAAAAGGATTTGACCCATTTATTAATAGAACAGAGTATAGTGCACACACCAAATATGGGTGTTGAAATTGTAATGTGGAGTCCTTTATTCAGCTATTCGAGTTGTTACTGAGAAAAATATCTCTGATGATACAAGAAAAATAATCAATCAATGTAAGATACAAAATAAACACTATCAGTGGATACCTTCTAGATTATTATCAGCATCCAAACAGAGGCAGAGTGTTGAAACGAGAAAATATCTGAATAGAAAAATCAGGATAAATCCTGTTTATCTCCCAGTACAAAATAATAAGCATTGCTTAACATACTAGTAATATGTGTCTTTTAGGAGGGATCTGTGTGTCTTTAAATGCAGAAATGAAGACGATGCAGATAAGTGCACTGGAAAGAGAGAGATGAATTTTAAAGCAAGATTCCTGACTATATAGAGAAACATATACATATACATATATGTGCATACATTGTTTGGACCCTGTTTTTTCAAGACACTTGGACAGAGAGAGACTCCTCCATTACTTCCCCCCAAATCCTGCACAAGTCACAGGCACAGATTCAGATATGTCAGCATGCAATTGATACATCCCACTGATATTTAACCAGTCTCTTAACTGGAATCTCACTGCATATAAAACAAGGGTTTGAAGCTGTTTGGATCCTTAGGAATTTTGCTTTTAGTTTGGGCATTAGCAAACAACTTTAAGAGGCTTATTTAAGTAAGTACGCCAAAACACTTTCAGTCTGTCGGTATCTAGTCAGAAAATTCTGCATGGCAAAAAGAGATTAAAAGAATTGAAATAGAAAGGAAATTAGTAGCATGGCAGGCTTTCAGTCTATTATGTTGGAGCCAAGTTTGCCTGGTAAAATGACATATACTCAGTAAAATTCCACTTTTATATAATTAGCCACTAAACAAACGTAACACAAAGCAACTTCTCAGCTCTCGGCCAATGAGCATATATTGTACCTGCTATGGTTTTTGGAATGCAGCAGTGAATATTTATGTCTAATTCCACTTTTTAGAACCCTTGCTCTGTAACAGTCCAGCATACTATCCCCAAAACTAAAGTTATGTAACAAGGTAATATCAACAATGAGAAACTGCATGATAAAATCCTGCCCAAAAGTGAAAAATGCTAATTTTGTCTCATTTAGCAGCTGGATACAGAAATGCTCATTAGTTTTAAGAGGGTTAATCCTTTTAACTTTTGCATATTGATATGCCAATTATGCCTAATTGTACAAGAGGCATCAGTCAAGGTAATAGTGCATAAACACATGAAAGTTATTAAGTACATCCCAACATGTAATAAAGTAGGTGTTAATTGGTAGCTGAGTTCTGCAGGCTATTGAGGTGGATAATTCATTGAGAGATGGATCACTTGTAATTTCTCTACATAATTCCTTTTGCAGTCTCATGCTGTGATGTTTTCATGCTTGTCAAAAACAACTGCAGCCTAGTGCCTTTTGTTAAACACAGCCAATAAAATATGTTAGGCATCATTAAATATACTTAACTTTTAAACTTTTTCAAAGGTACAGTTCTTCCTGATAATACATTATAGTACTCCCACTAAATTACTATAAACATCATTTCGGGTTTGTCATGGAATAACATTTCACATCAGATAAAAAGGAAGAAACATATACCATGTGTCTGAGGCAAACAATATAGTTTAAATGGAAGGTAAATGACTATCTTATCAGTTGTTAAGATCTGAACAGATTTTTCTCTCCAGAAATATAAGGTAGAATGAACTGAGCTATACAAGAGAAATTAATGACTAAAATAATGTGTTTCTATCTAAATCTAAATACTGAGTTTGAACTTCAAGTAAAAAGGGAAGAAAATACAGCTGTTACGTAGGCTTCCTCCATTTAATAACTTTGTTAGAAATCTGAATATTTCATAGGAATTCATTACCTCAACTAAACAAAAAATTAATGGTTGGCATGGTTGTAAGAAGTGGCTGAGACCTGGGATTCTATCCCCAGCTAGCAGAGTTTTCACCCTCATTTGCATTCTCTGAGAATAAAATGGATCTGGAGTCCAAAAAGTGGATAACATTGCATAAATAATTTTGTAACATCATATGGCCTCAGCTGCAAGTTGCCACCATTATGGAAGAAAATTAACCAGGGGAGACTCATACCAATCAGTTTGTTTAGTAGCTCAGAAGGAGTACAGGGGCAGGGACACAACTGGCAATAGAGTTCATCACTAACTATTTAATTTAAAAAAAAAATGGTAATGGATTAAAAAAAAAATCACCCAACTCTTTCAGCTGTTAATATAAGATAACTTCAGTGTCTTGATTATTTACAACTCATTTGTTCTTCCAGCGAGGCTTATTTCTGTTACAAAGTTGTCCTTTATTTCAGAGTTGCACTTGACACCTCTTTTGTCTGATTTTTGAAAAACCATGACAAGTATCTGATACTGTAAGAACTATTCTCTACAGCAGTTGTATTGAAATACTGTAACTCTTCAAAGTTGAAATGCTGAGTAGATGTTGAGATGGTGGCCATCAAAGCCTTCACTGCTGGAAAACAGTTATTCTAGTGTCTAGCCATGCTCACAGAAAAGTATTAGTTCTATTAAATACCTCCTTGCAGGGAATGATGAGGAAGACAGTATCTTAACCACAATTAAGATAATTCTGTGGTTTTTAAAAAACTGGAAGACTCAGAAAATATTAGGAGTGTTTTACTTACAGGCTCAGCGACTTTCACGTTCTCGGACAGAATCATGGATTTGCTTTGGCTCAGTCTATCGTGTTGGCTGTTGGCATTTTTGATCCTCATTTGAACAGCCCCAGTACTGTGGTGGGAAGGATTAGGCTTTTCAGAGGCTGTGTCAGAAGTTGTAGACCTTTCCATGGTTACTGGGTTGACCTGAAGAACAAAAAATAAGAGCATTAAACTAGGGACCCTCCATACAAAAATGTATCAATTCCAGTTATACGTCACTGTAGTCAGGAGAAGAAGCTGAGTTATCTTGTTGGCAAAATCTTGATCATCTTTGAACACCAGGATAACTATCAGCTGTGTCAGCCTGTAGTTTTATTATTGTCCTTATCACTCACCCATCCAAACTGCCTTGGAAGAGTTAGTTTATGTAAAAGATTATCCTTATCTCAAAAGCCATTCTCCTCTATGGTGTAATCTCCCTGCAAGCCTCTGTCACGTCCAGCTGGCAGCCACTACACTTTGTCTTTGGCCCTGATCACACTACACATTTTAAATCTTGCAAAGGAAAACGACATGCTGTGAAGCCAATTAACATATCTTACCTCCACAGTTCCATACGTGCATGTTACAAGTGCATTACAGCACCACGCTGCAGCCTCTGCTTAGTGTTCTAGATTCAGACCCAGATCTATTAAAATTTCCATTAATTTTTACAATTCTACCAACAGCACAGATGTTTGGTTTTTCTTTTTCTTTGTTTCTCTGTTCATTTAAAAAATATTGACATGAAGAAATGTCTGAGAACATTATCTCTTGAGCCCATGGTGAAAGTGGGGGAAAAGTTGTACAGAATGATCACCATCTCTAGCAGTGCTGCTGTTCAACCTCCTGTCTCAACATTAGTGCAACTCAACAAACTCTATTCTAACTATTCAAATTCCACAAGCTTTTTTCATCAGTAAGAGTTACTTTGTATTTACTTGATAAGACATGAGGACAGTGATGTACATCATCTGCTCCATTTTCCTCTCCCCTAGTTCAGCTTGACACTACTATATGCAAATTATGGCTGAAGTAATATGGTGAGAGTCATGAGAAAACTTGCTATTTATATGGCTATGTAACTGTATGAGAAAATGTGTAATGTAGACATACTTATATAAGCTGAAATTGCTGGTTACCTGACTATGGAGCCATAAAATGGAAACCCATTTAAGTGCAGTTACAATACAAACTGTTGAAAAATCAGCCTTTTCCAAATGGCTTTGGGCAGCACAACTTTTTCTAGCAACATCTCCTCAACCTCTGAAGACTTTAAAAGATTAAAGTCCCTGATTTCAAGTCCATTTCTATGAAAGCATCAGAGCAGAGGAAGATACGTTACCAGTGTGAAGGTGGGAGAGGGAGATGAGCACTACTGCATGTCTTTGTGAAGGACCACTGTTATCATGCTGGTGGAAGGACACATCTCTCTTAGGTTCACCCTTCCCTGGCCCTGAAAAATAATTCCTCATAGTAAACTGCCCTAGATGTAGAGGATGATAATGAGAAATCATGCAGACACAGCTTGGTTGAGGATGGAGGATACCTCTGGAGGCTATCTGGTCCAGCCTCCCTGCTCAATCAGAACAGCCTAGAGGTGGTTATCTGGGACCAGGATCATATCCAGAAGGTTTTTTAACATCTTCAGGGGGATTTAATCTCATACGGCCAGAGACATGGAAACATGAGGAAACTCAGCAGTTGTGAGAGAAATAATAAGAAGAAAGTGTTTCAGTGTTAGCTCAATGTTCTGTGCCATGACAGAAACACTCATTTTAATATATGAAACAGTAAAGCATTTGCTCACTGTCTGTTTCCTGAATTGAATTATTTACTCAAGGATCCCTACAGAAGTTGAATCATAGAAAGAGAAGGCAAAAATTTGGCTAAAGCTGTTTCTTGTTACTCAGGAGTATGCATGTCTATTTCTGCTGCAGGGCTGGGATATGATACTGGGGAAAACTCTTGGGGTGGACCTTTGGTAGATGGCACTGTGTGTTCTCCCTTCCTGAGACACATTTCACCACCCTTTGGAGCAGTCGCCCTCAAACCCATGTCACACTTTACCATTTTGGCAGTAAGCTATGCAGCAGTTCTAAGGAGAGAATGATTTTTTATTTTTTTTTTTAATCTCCCTCTAAACTTGGAGAGTCAAACCATTTTGTATTTCATGTTGATATCAAATTAAAATTGCTTCTCAACAGATTTTCAGTAGGCTTCAGGCTGGAGAGCTGATCAGACTCGAGAGACGAGAGCAACACTGGCTCTGTCACCAATCCAATGTTTGGCTGGAGCACATCTCTCAGATTTTCTTCTGAAATCTCCCAACTATAAAACTCTGACATATCTCTTCTTGGGAGCATTATGAGTTTTAATTAGATAGTCTCTGTCTGGTGTTGTCAGTATATGATATGCTAGGAAAAAGTTTAATACTACAACAAAGCCATGCCCTGGATCTCAAGTAGGAACAGTCTCTAAAGGACATCTTTGCAAAGACTATGGAAAATTGTTATTCTAATATCTTTGAACTTTAGTTAAATTTACCCCTAGTCAGAACCAATTCACACACATCAGAGTATTATAAGGAGACTTTCTGAGTCACTAAAATTACAGGAACCAACACCAAAGAAAAGATAAAACCCCAAATCTCAACATTTCCACCATCAGATTTTATCTGGCTTAGTGTAGACCATGGTGAAATCCTGCAGGAAATGAAGGAGATCTCGCAGGGTGTGAAGGAAAAGTACAGGTTACAAAAGCTGGTCTCTTAGGATTTCCAGGTAGAAACCCTTTGCTGCCCAAACTTCCTTAAGACTCCTGACAGCATTACAGGCCCCAAGTGCCAGTAGATGGCACCCTGAATATGAGCTCCACAAACGCAACTCAACCCACTCACATTTACAGGAATTTGGTAATATTTAAGCTCTGCCCTCTTCTTCTGTAATTTTGTTTTCAACTTTTAAAATAGGACAGAGGAGAAGACAGAAAACAATAATAATATTAACAGAAAAGAGAAAAAGGATCCTATCTGANTCCTCAACCTCTGAAGACTTTAAAAGATTAAAGTCCCTGATTTCAAGTCCATTTCTATGAAAGCATCAGAGCAGAGGAAGATACGTTACCAGTGTGAAGGTGGGAGAGGGAGATGAGCACTACTGCATGTCTTTGTGAAGGACCACTGTTATCATGCTGGTGGAAGGACACATCTCTCTTAGGTTCACCCTTCCCTGGCCCTGAAAAATAATTCCTCATAGTAAACTGCCCTAGATGTAGAGGATGATAATGAGAAATCATGCAGACACAGCTTGGTTGAGGATGGAGGATACCTCTGGAGGCTATCTGGTCCAGCCTCCCTGCTCAATCAGAACAGCCTAGAGGTGGTTATCTGGGACCAGGATCATATCCAGAAGGTTTTTTAACATCTTCAGGGGGATTTAATCTCATACGGCCAGAGACATGGAAACATGAGGAAACTCAGCAGTTGTGAGAGAAATAATAAGAAGAAAGTGTTTCAGTGTTAGCTCAATGTTCTGTGCCATGACAGAAACACTCATTTTAATATATGAAACAGTAAAGCATTTGCTCACTGTCTGTTTCCTGAATTGAATTATTTACTCAAGGATCCCTACAGAAGTTGAATCATAGAAAGAGAAGGCAAAAATTTGGCTAAAGCTGTTTCTTGTTACTCAGGAGTATGCATGTCTATTTCTGCTGCAGGGCTGGGATATGATACTGGGGAAAACTCTTGGGGTGGACCTTTGGTAGATGGCACTGTGTGTTCTCCCTTCCTGAGACACATTTCACCACCCTTTGGAGCAGTCGCCCTCAAACCCATGTCACACTTTACCATTTTGGCAGTAAGCTATGCAGCAGTTCTAAGGAGAGAATGATTTTTTATTTTTTTTTTTAATCTCCCTCTAAACTTGGAGAGTCAAACCATTTTGTATTTCATGTTGATATCAAATTAAAATTGCTTCTCAACAGATTTTCAGTAGGCTTCAGGCTGGAGAGCTGATCAGACTCGAGAGACGAGAGCAACACTGGCTCTGTCACCAATCCAATGTTTGGCTGGAGCACATCTCTCAGATTTTCTTCTGAAATCTCCCAACTATAAAACTCTGACATATCTCTTCTTGGGAGCATTATGAGTTTTAATTAGATAGTCTCTGTCTGGTGTTGTCAGTATATGATATGCTAGGAAAAAGTTTAATACTACAACAAAGCCATGCCCTGGATCTCAAGTAGGAACAGTCTCTAAAGGACATCTTTGCAAAGACTATGGAAAATTGTTATTCTAATATCTTTGAACTTTAGTTAAATTTACCCCTAGTCAGAACCAATTCACACACATCAGAGTATTATAAGGAGACTTTCTGAGTCACTAAAATTACAGGAACCAACACCAAAGAAAAGATAAAACCCCAAATCTCAACATTTCCACCATCAGATTTTATCTGGCTTAGTGTAGACCATGGTGAAATCCTGCAGGAAATGAAGGAGATCTCGCAGGGTGTGAAGGAAAAGTACAGGTTACAAAAGCTGGTCTCTTAGGATTTCCAGGTAGAAACCCTTTGCTGCCCAAACTTCCTTAAGACTCCTGACAGCATTACAGGCCCCAAGTGCCAGTAGATGGCACCCTGAATATGAGCTCCACAAACGCAACTCAACCCACTCACATTTACAGGAATTTGGTAATATTTAAGCTCTGCCCTCTTCTTCTGTAATTTTGTTTTCAACTTTTAAAATAGGACAGAGGAGAAGACAGAAAACAATAATAATATTAACAGAAAAGAGAAAAAGGATCCTATCTGATGCTTTGAAGCTTTGGTGCCTCCACATTATTAGCAGCATCAGGGCTAAGTTTGGGCCAGTTTTGCAGGGGAATTCGTTTCACGTACTTTGGAAGGCAGAGCTGCCAAGCCCTGTGCAACTGCTTGTGAGGCACTCCATGTTCATTACATAATTAGCTAATTTGCCTTTTGGCAAATAGTTAGCATCTGGATATAAATTTTAGTTTTGAAACCTCCTATGGTTGATTTGCTGGAGAAAGGCATTAAAACAAGACAGGGTTTACCCTCCCCTCCCTGTTGGTTTTAGTGTTCCTGGAGCAAAGGAGCAGAATAAGGCATTCACCTAAGAGAAGGGGGATGGGGGAACACCCTGAAAAATCCTCTTGAAAGTACCATTTGTGGGGTATTTTGGAAGAATTGGCAAGTTGGATAATGATGTAGAAATGTGAGCAAACAGTACAAGTAGAAGAAAAACCCGTGACATAAAGTTCATTAACTCATTCATAGAATGGGGCAAAAAAGGTAGGACTGGACATGAGAAAGGAGAACTTTAATTTCTGGAGAGTGGGTAGGTCAGCTTACTCATGGAACAGGAAGCCATTGAGCTGAAGGGAGGAAAAGAAAAATCTTTCTGTCTGGGACAGTAAACTAATTCAATTCTACAGCAACAGACACATTCGGAGATACCCTCAGGCATTAAAAAACCCTCACAGAAACAAGAAGTGGCTCATACTTTAAATTAAATTCACAACCTCAGTGGGCCAACACTTGTAGTCACTTTTCCCACATATTGGTCCATGTGTTTGGGATGCTTGGAGAGGAGACAAACCTGCTCCAGCAAGTTGCACAGCATCCCTGAACTGAATCAGGTTGAGTTGAAGCCAGACATCAACTACAGGTGTGAGGTGGCTGATAAATAGTCAAGTGACATTGGATGTATCTGGCAGATCAGTGGTTAAGATCCTAAAACCCAAATTTAGACATGTACAGTCAAATTTAGACATGTTGTATGGAAGTAATGAGTATTACAGAGATGAAAACCAGAAAGGTTACTGCAGATGCAAATCTGTACACAGAGTAAAGACATCCTATTTCTAAGAATCACATCCAGGTTAAAAGAGTAACACAGCAAATTGAAGAGATCAGATCTTGGGCTTCCTCATAAAGTGCTAGGTCTAGGCAAAACTATCTTCAAGGACATTTCTTATAGCATTTCTTTTAAAAATGTGCTTTCACAAAATCTTGATGTTACATAACAATGAAAATATCAAAATAAGTTCTAATTTTCCTTTGATGGAAAAAAACCCACCTTTTCTACCCTTTCTCTTCAAAACCAGAAAGGAGGTGATAAAGGGCACACAGTAACATTGTTAACTTCCCAGTGAAAAACAAAACAAACCCTTCTTTTTGCTATTTATATTTTCCAGGGGGAAAAAAAAAAATTAAAAAAATTATCTTTTTGCAAAAAATAAGAGTTAAATTGATCATCTCACTGCCATTCTTTTGTCTTTGGTACCTTAATTATGGTTTCTGTCATACAATACCACCCAGTAAATATTCCCCTCTTACAGCAGCTCATGCAGCTAAAGGAAGTTTCATATTGATTTATCAGGTTTCTAATCCACTTTGACATGTTGCTTTGTCCAGAAATTGATCATATAATGAGCAGACTGACTGGTATTACCCAAGAATGTTATTTCATACATTTTGGTACAGTATTAGTAAAGTTAGTATATAGGTTTTCTACAAAGAAAAATGAATTAATTTTTCAAGAAATATGAAGATATCAGTATTTCTAAATGTTAGCTTAAGTTATGCCCATGTTTCCTACAGCTACAAATGGTAAAACACAGAATGCAAATGTTCATCCAGTAACGACCTGTACCAAGAAGTGGTACAAGTACTTTAATCCAAAAAAGGAATTAAAAAAAATCTATCCATGATTAATATAATTTGTTGCATTTGTAATCAAGGATTATAAGATTGAAAACATTGCATATATTTTTCAGTATTTATCAAAATAAGGTTGTAATTTCTTCCATTTTTTATGCCTATGACACATGCACCACCATCTAGTCAGAAGTATAATGAACATGGAAGTGTTCCATGTAGTAACATGAAAACACTGGGAAGTTCAAGTGCATCTTGCTACCTTCACTAATTCCATCCTTCTTCTGAAGAGCACCCATTGCAACCTAGTGCAATAATATGACAGCATAAAAATCAGCACTAGGTTCAGCATAGAATCATTATGGTTGGGAAGGACCTCTAGGATGATCAAGTCCAACCTTCATCCTAACATCTCTGTAACCACTAGACCATCACCTCAAATGCTATGTCTACTCATCTTTGAAACACCTCCAGGGATGGTGACTCCACCACCTCCCTGGGCAGCCTGTTCCAGTGCCTAACCAACATTACCCTAGACCTGTGAGCCTGAAAAACCGTAAGACTGGAAGAGGAAGTAAGAGTTAACAAGTGAAAAAAACAGGCTGATACCACACACATGGTGAGTCAGAGCATTCTTGTAAAGGAGAAAGCCTATTGCTGTGTCTGTGAAAGGAGTGTTTAAAATCAACACACCTACATAAATATTTCTGCTGTTGGGTTTTGCTCTTAGCTTTGCTACGCTGTTTGTTATCTCTGCTCAAGTGCAGTTCAGGGGCGGTAAGAGTTTAAACACACAACTGATGGAAATGGGGGGGGGCAGATGAAAAAACTGTAGGTAAAGAGAGGGGATAACAAGTAAACTGCCACACGGCCTTTTTCAATTATTCTTATCTGCTCTCTGCTGTGTCTTTAGGGTTTGTTTTTTTCAACCATCCCCACCACGCTGCTCTCCCAGCTGACACGTCACACATCTGCACTCGGGGCACAGACACAAACAGCAAAGGCTGCTGAGGGATACGGTGTCCTGGGCTGGTGCCCAGAAGTGTCCTGAAGCCAGTTTATCTGAGTACTAGAAAAACAGAAAAATCCATTGTAATGAAAATACAAAGCAGATGTAACATTCCTATGCCTTTTCCTTTGCAGAAAGATGTCATCCGTCATTGGAATAATTTGTACTTAGGAAGCAGCATTAATTTCAACCACCAGTCATATCTCTACTCAAAGTAGGAGATGAAGAACACCATCACATCACCATTGCCTGTGTCTTTACTCCAGTTTTATCCTTTTATATCAGATAGACAAAGAAAGATAATTTCATGCCAAGTTCAATCTGCTGTAAAATATTAAATGTCCTAAACCCACAGTTTCCCTTAACCCAAACTGCAATCTCATCAGCAAACATAGGTGAGTTATTTGATACAACCTAAGTCCTACAAAAGTCACACTTATCACCATCAATTATCACACTCTTTTTGATTTTTATACCTGTTGCAGCCATATTATACTTTTGGTGGTGTCTCTCAAAACAGACAACTCACTGAGCAATGATCACCTTACCTCACATATCTAAAGGCTGGCTTAGTTGTCAATCTTTTCTAGTCACATATTTGAGGACTTTCTGCAAAAAACTCTGTGAAGAACTCACAGAGTTCTTCAGGCAACTCTGATTTACATGTACAGTGACCCATGTCTCTCCTGTGCTTGAGAAGAAGAGTAAAACATATTTTCTGTTTTATTTGTAGCAATATCTCACTGCCCAGCATTTCCCTCTTACCATATATGTGGAAAATGCTGCTTATCCCATTATTCACAGTTACACTTATGCTCTGAGGTATATAACCCAGTTTTTATGAAGGATGCCCCTCAAGGCAAATTTCTTGACAGAGCTTGGCCCGAATCATAGTAGACTTCCTAGGTAGCAGTCCAATGCAAGAAGTAAAAACATTTTCCAGAATAATTGTTAAACAATTCTTAGTTTACAGAATCTTTTATCCTGGAGGTTTTAACTTGATCCTTGATATGATGAATATTTAAACCTTTTTGGTTTATAATATAAGAATTACATTGAGAAGGTTTATTTTAGAATAACACTTGGTTAATAGACACATGTCCTGCATGATTCTCAGGATTGAAATCTCATGTGTCAGCTTAATATTGGAACAAAGTGTGTTATCATTTAAAACAATTTCTTCCTAGTTTATGCAGTATAGAACATGCAGTTCCAGACAGGTCTTAAAGGCCTGATCTTGATCACAGGTTCACAGTGAACTCACTGAAGGTAGTAGAATGACAGTGAAGCAAAAGTAACATCAAGCACACCCGAGGAGGAAAGCCAAAGCATTTATCACATTATGGAGCCAGGTATGGAAAAACACTTTATAACAAGCTGCAAGAGGGAAGGACTCAGACTTGCACCACTGTACAGCAGTAACTGCATGGTTTAATTTGGTGTCTAAGAACATATTCTTAGTTTTTTTTGTCCCTAAGACTTAAAAGTGTTAAAAGTGTTATAATGCAGTACTTCATTTCTCACTCCTGATAGTTGCCACGCATATTAAACTATAGGATTCTCTACTTATTGTACATCACAGACCCATATGGGTGTGGAGTCTATGCTGCACAATAACTTGAAGACTGTTGCAGTTTGATGCTTCAGTGATTTCCTGCCCATTGACCACAGTGCTAAAAATGACTGGCTCTTTGCTGTGAAGACTGCAGGTTTTTTTCTTTTTTTTTCAACTACTAATGGCATCCTACAGAAAAAAAAAAAGGATCAAATAATATAATAGAAAGCTGAAATCAAGTCCCACTTTCTAGCAGATGGAATAAAAATATTTTAACCAAAGACAGAGTTACAGTGGAAATATTATTAATCTTTGTTGGCTGATTTCTCTCAAGGATTGCATTTGGAGAGATGTGAAGACAGAAAGTGTAAATAACTGCTAGACTGGTGCTAGCTATCAATGCAGATTCAAGAAGGGACCTAAAGTCCTCTGTTATTCTGAAATTTTGTAGAAGATGATGGCAGAAAACTCGAAAGTCTATTCCCTGCTATATGTAGACCTTTAAAAATATCTTGTCAGATGAGAAAGAAAACAGGGCTCTGGGAAAGCTACTTGTACCATATAGGGCAGAGATGTGCTGTCTCTGGAAATGCTTTTCTTTCTGGATAGAACTGGTCTGAGAATTAGAAAGAGAAGAAAATGAGAGGCTGTTACTATTGCAAAGTTGTTCAGAAACAATGACAAACTCTTCACATCCATATTTAATGACTACATATCCAGCCCTAATCCTTTAATCCTCCATGACATGCTATCTACAGGACTTCCCTACACAAATAAAAGCTTGCTAGGAAATATAACTAGGATATTATTGGAAACAAAAACCCCGCAGACAAGAGAGTAAAAGAGCTTCTTCAAGTCAGCAAGTGACTGCATATGGTCATGTCTCTTCTTGCTTTGTTTAGTTTCTTAATTATATTACATGTGAAGGTCTTGGAAAAGGTAACAGTTGTTTCAGAAGTTTGTCTGTCCCGATAAATCATATGGGATAGCATAATGGAGTCTATTTTCACCACTCCTATGTCAATTTAATATCTCAGCTTCAAATGGAACTAGAAGCTAAAAGTATCCTTTGTGTACAGTGTGGCCTGCATATGTTCTGGGAACAGTTGTCCATAGTAGAAATTCAGTTGAATATGTAAAAGAACATGCCTGGGAAAAATCTCT
The DNA here is from genome assembly GCA_013401355.1 of Ceyx cyanopectus. Taxonomy (NCBI): domain Eukaryota; kingdom Metazoa; phylum Chordata; class Aves; order Coraciiformes; family Alcedinidae; genus Ceyx; species Ceyx cyanopectus. The sequence goes on from VYZU01005113.1 coordinate 19,403, forward strand.
ACTTCTAGGTCTTCCTGCTGGCAGCGCATTTCATTTCTGGAGTGCATCTGATCCACGACACCTGCCTTCATTTCCCATGCTGTGCAAGCTAGACTACAATCCTTCAGATGCTGAATATTGGTTCTATATACACAGATTAATAAAACAAACTATGAATATCACCCGATATGTAACACTTTCCTCCAGCACTGAATAGCAGGAGTACAGTTCAGACATTAGACCAACAGCATCACAAAAGTTCATAACAATTTAATTGATTTAACACCAAATAAGACCCGAGAAGTGCTAGAGGGAAACGTTTTGTTACTCCTGACTTGCCTTCACCTAACACATGAAGAAAAGATTATTTTTGTCCACCTCTTTCCTTTCTGCTATACGTTATATTCTGCAGGTAAATATAGTGTCATAGCTTTCCAACCACCACACGTAAGACTCACCATCGCTAAGCTCATTTTACACCTGCGTACGATGCTTGTCGCACGGTAACATTTTAGCTTAAAGCTGTCTAATCCTGAATAAAAAAAACCCCAATGTTTTCCCTAGGAAGATCGCATAAGAATCACAAATTTTCTCCGGTGCTTGAAAGAAATCTGTTCCTATAGCCTAAATGTTCAGAAAAGTGTTGTTACTTTTAATGTTGCCAGATCTGAAGTGATGAGATACTATGGGAAAGGTTATTCTTGCAGTATTTACAGATACAAGCAGAAGCAGAAGTGACAGAAATTTCAAAGTAAGACTGCTTGAAATACTTCCAGCTCAAGATTTTGCAGAACTTCTCCTCACAGAGATTCAGATATTCATCCAAACTTTCCAAGCTTACCTGAACTAGACATGTGGTGATGATAATTTTGGAACAACCCAGACTCTCTGGAGAAGGAGAAGAGTTAGTACCACAAGACAAACTGATGCATTAGAAAAATATTTTTTAAACACCTGAAAGCTTGCTGCAAATAGCCAAAGAAACACATTTCCTCTAAGATCTAAATTTCAGAGCTTTTCTGATAGAAATCTGGGGTTCAATTTGTCAATGGCTATATGAACAAGCTGTCACAAGGCCAGCTTGGGGAGGGTGTTAGAGCACATTCGTGACCTGCACCACATCTTGTACAGGCCCACGTTCCACTGGCTGATCCACAGTGGAGGAGCACCTCAGGTTCATTACTGAGTAAGACTACATAAAAGTTTGATCCCACTCTACCTGTAATTCAGCTGTACTGAACACTTGGAGCAGTTGTAATTCATGCCTCAGTTTCCCTCCTGGCCCTTAGTTCCTTCAGCAGCAGCAGTCCCTTCTCTAGAAAAAGCAGCTTCCTCAAGCTCTGTTAAGTCTTCAGTGAAGCAGTGGCAGCTGCTTTAACCTCTTAAATTATCTTAGATACTCAACTAGTAGTTTAGCTGCACATTTGCCATGTCTTAATCCATTTTTCAGTTTCCTAGATTTATCATGCTAAGGAAGACATGTCTGTCAAAGTGAGTTACTGAGATTATTGAACGGGAAAGGCTTTAAAGCTTCTCTGACTTTAAAAACAAAGCAAAAAAATCCAAGAAAACTTATAACAAAGCTATTTCTTTCTGATGCTGCCTGCCTCAATATTGTCTAAAACAGGAGGCTTGTCCCCTATTCAGATAACAAGTCCCCCTCCCACTCCCCAGGACAGCATTTGATTTCCTGTGCTGTGCACATGAAACAGTCCCTCCTACCCTCTCTCGGTCTTCCTCTGTACGTATCTGCAGCAGTTTTTGTGCTGTGATCCTGCAGCTGCTCCCTCACTTCTCACTGCTCCCACTTCCCATCTGAGGGGGGAAAAAAAAAAGCTCCAGACACTTTTAATCTGTTCCCACACTCCATCTCCACTTGCCTTTGCAGAGCTCCCAGTGCTGCTCTTGTAAGAGACACTGCTGTGAAATGCAGCAGAGCCGGCACCTACAATTTTAAGAGAAAACTTTTAAGCTACAGCAGGAACTAGAAGGGGAAATTCTTTGTGGCTTGCATCAAGCAAGCCCCTCTTCTGCATTTCTTGTGGCCCCTGGCTTGCTTTCTTCACCAGCTGCCTTTGCTGTGGCACAGAGCTGAGCAGAAGGCAGCAGGAGTGCCTGTCCCACCACACTGCTCCTCAGCACCATGTGGCAGAGCGGGGAGGAGATAAAGACATTTGTTTCATGTGAGATAGTATCTGAGATTACATTGTGTAGCTAAAATGTCTGCTTTCAGTACAGAGGAAATACCAAAGGTATTGTGGTGTCAAAAACGTGATTTGATTTGATTCTATTAATCATATCTAAAATTTTTTTTGTAAATGTACATTGTTTTGTGAGGGACTAATGAATACTTTAATTCACTAAGGTGGTTCAAGATGACTCCAGAAAGTTTGTAGTCTGCTTTCTTCAGTCCACGAGGCTAGAGCCCACCTGTACCACCAGACCCATCACAGACGTGCTGCACGTGGTTGGAGCAGAGTCAGCAGCAACAACCAGAGCACGGCAGCACCAGATCCACATGTGAACATCAGCACCCATGGTTACAAGAGTGGCAGCCATTCACCTGCCCCTGACACAGTTAAGAGAAAAAAAATCCTTTACAAGTATTACTTTTTCTATTGGCTTTGAGTCTGTGAGGTAGCTTGATAACCTGAGGAGCTCGTGAACTCCTCAAATTCCTTGCTGGCTGAAATCAGTGCAATCTGCACAGAATCACAGAATGGTTGGGTTGGAAGGGACTTTTAAAGGTCATCAAATTCAACTCCTCTGCAGTAAGAAGGGACATCTTAAACTAGATCAGCTTGCTGAGAGCCCCATCAAGGCTGATCTTGGATTTTTTCAGGGATGGGGACTCCAGTGCCTCTCTGGGCAACCTGTTGCAGCGTTCCAGCACCCTCACAGTAAACATATTCTTCCTAATGTCCAGTGTACCTGAATTTAAACATCCTTACAGTGCATCAGTGTTATTTCCTAAACATCTGTGTCTCACTGCATGGTACAAGTCTGGTAAAAAAATCTCTGCAATTAACATTTCATTCTTTTATGCAATTTCCCCCCCACATCTTAATAGATTCTTTCACTTGTACTCTAGGAAAAAAAATATATATTTAATAAAGACTTTAGATTAAAATTAAAACAAAAAAAAAAGGTTTTCCAATTAAGAACTGTGTAGCAAATCTTAATGTCTCAGGCCTGTATGACCTTCTACTACACCATCCAGATCCAGTGATATGCTGTCCAAAGGAAATTTGATGGGTTGAAGAAACAAGCTTCTCTAAGTCTTTGCTAAGGTTAAAGGCACTCCTTTCCTGTTCCAGGCCCTAGAATTAATGAACAAGGAGCAACTGACATGCTTTTACTTGGGCTTTTTCTGCTTCCTTTGCCACTCCAAGAAGAATGCATAGATTAATGCTGCTTCCTAGTCCAAAAAACATCACAGGAATTTGATTACTCACTACTGATCACTATTCTTTGCTATTTTGGCTAATAAAGTAACCAAGCATGCAATGTACTGCTGATAATAGAAACATTATTCTTTCTATATCAAGCCTCAACACTACTCAGCTCAAAACACAAAAGGCAGCATGTGTCAGAGCAGTGTGGCCAGCTGGAAAGTCTGAAATATTATCTTCCTGTGTCGATTCATTTGTAACAAAGGTATTCACTAGAAATGCATTTTGTTTGAGAGCACCCAGGGAGGCTTCTGTTGGTGTTTCCTGTGTGTGTCCATGGTGTAACCAACAGACTCTCCTGCAGTGTGTGTAGGGGTTTGGTTCTGTCCAGCATCACAGTGTGGGCTGGGGATGTCTCAACCAGTGGGACATATTGGCAGTAATGGGTCCATTCGTCCACTGAGAATCAATTCCTCCAACTCCACTATCTCAAGCATCAGTTGCTGGCCAGCCCAGCAGCAGGTGCCTCCTGAGCCACAGCTGCAGCAGAGACACCAAAAATGCTGAGAGCATCCTGACAGCCAGCAGGCTGGTAATAGATCCACCAGTCATGGAGGTGACTCTTGGAGACAAAACTTCAATTGTCTTCACAAAATATCTGTGTCATTTCCCTCCTCACCCACAAAGGAAGAGAGTTTAGTAACATCCTGAACATCTGACAAACAAGTTCAGGTGCCAAGCACTATGCCGTGCCCTGGAGCAGCTTCAGTATCTGATTGTTAGGTGTTCAGTGCCCAATTCAGCACCAAATACAGTGGTGGCTTTGCTCAGGGTGTGGCAGGAAAAGAAATAAGAAACAGAGAGCAAGCACGCACTTAAAGCACATCTCTTTTTCAGCTCTAAGCCACATTCACTTCTGTTTTTTCTTCCTCCTTGTCTCCCCCTCCCCTCTTATCATGTTGCAGTTGTGCTGAAAAGTGATGGATGTCTTAGAGAAGAAATCAGAAGTCACTTTATATTCATTTGTTTGAGGGCTACGCCTTTTTGGTACATCAGGCACAGGCTTTGGAAGAAATATTAATGAAAAACCACAGTACAAACCCACAATACTTGGCTTAACTACAAGTGAATGATTTAATACCTGTCAATCTAATATAGCAGGAAGTGTTATATAGACTCTTAACCCTAACCACTCAAAGAAATATCAAACTTGCTTAATTTATTGAAGAAATGTTTCAGTAGGTATTTGTGCACTAAGTTAGTATTTTACTTTGTGACTTGCACATAACCCTAGAAGGCTAGAAGCTAATTTGGTGGACACTAATATCGGTTTAACCCTCTGATATCTTTCCCCACTTAATTCCCAAAACACTTTTCTTCTCATGCTAAGTAAGGTGAATGAAAGTACAGAAGAGTTAAAAGGCCAAAATTTTCAAGCATCTATTAATTTTGGATTCTTAGTTTCTAACAAACAGGACTCTTACACATGCCAGACCTCAACACTTCTAGGTGACTTCAGCATGAGCCAATAATACACTTAAAAACTGCTCCAGCATGACCTGCCTGAATCCACAACTGAGTTCTAGCATGAGTTAGATTTCCTCATAGTCAGTTTGTAACATCTAAACATCTGTGCATTTCTTCTGCTCCTATTTCAGGAAGCCTGGAGGCTTGCAGCCCAAGACACTTCAAGTAGTAATACAGATATGGAAGTCCACAGACACTGTCAGAAGAGGTGTCACTCTTAAATTAAAAATAGATCATCACTGAGGAAGTCCCTGCATAAATGAGGAGCTAGCAGTGTTTATTTTGTAGTGTCTCCAAAACAACCTTTTTATAGTATTTCTTAAAGCAGAGGAGACTGACACAGGCATGTCGAGTGCATGAAGAAATAATATTAACATCCAGCACAGCAAAAGAATGACCACCTTCAGAAGTTGATGAGAGTTGTCAGTAAAATCATGATTCATAAAGACAGCTGGTTGAAGCAGACCAACCTTATGAGAAGGTTTCAGAAACAGGTAACATCAATGCCTCTTGATCTAGACCGAATTCACAGGTTCCTAAATGTATATGCAACTGTGAAGTGTTCTGCTGTGAGCAAACTGAAGCCTTCAGCCTAACCTGAGACTAAGAGTTTATTACAGCAATTAGTGTGATAGTGACAAAAGCTGTTGGAAGCCACCACTGGGTGGAAAAAGGATAGGTTTTGTTCTCTGAATGGCACTTGAATAATCATGGAAGATTCATGGTCAAAAGCTGGGCCAAAATTTTATCCTCTCTTGTTTTCTTCATGATTAATGTTATCAACAAATGAAACAAGGAAAATAATCAGTGTCTTCATATAGATGGATCCACCAATACCAGCTTCTGTAGTACTGGGAAGTAGTTTTGATGCATCCATGTGGAAGTCTTAGGAGAAAAGTGAAATGCAGTGACTTTTGCTAGAATCTAAATGATGCTTTGCTTTGTCTTTAAGAGATATCAGCCCAAACACCTACACAGGATTAGGATACATTCTGTACAACTGCCATGTTTCAGGTCTTTAATTAAGAACACACCTAAGCCCTAACAGACTTCTCCACCATCAAGAGACAAATTTTAGCAGCATGCAGCTTTAACAACTCATTAAATAGTTAGCAACTCACACTGATTGAGCTGACAGAGCACAGAGGCATCTAAAAAAAAAGGTCAAGAAAACCAAGCAAAACCATGCTGCCTAAAACCCACTAAGTCCCATGTGACCCAGTATAAATAGGCCATAATTCAACAGTTCCCACTGCTCAAAGTCTCTTGGACTGCTCAGCAGAGAATCAAGCTGAAGTCTTTGAGCAACACAGCAAGAGCCACCCTTGCTACAGTTCACAATGGGTGCTCCATCCCACTTTTGTGGGATACTACTTTTTAGACCTTGGCCTGAAGCTCATCGCTGCAAAGAAATAGTAACTCCTGGGACCAGAAATAAATAGAGAAATCCAAACCAGAGCCATGTACAGCTGTTTCAATTAAGCTACCACCCAAACAACAAGAAAACAATAGAAATATGTCTCTATCACCAATTTAGTCTCTTAATTCCTGCCTCGCCCAAGGACATGGTTTCATACAGGTGCCTCTTTTGCTGCCCTGGTAATTCCAGCCCTGGTGAGAGGGGCTACAGAGGGGCCACACACTCTTGCTTGGTTGGAAGAAGATGGAGTATCTCTTGTATGAAAGCAAAAGAAAGTTTCTACAACAAATCTGCCAAAAGGCAAAGCTTTTTTGTATTTCAATAATAGTGTACAGCAGGAGCTTTAAAATACAGAGGGTGCTTCAGCTGTTCACTCTATTTGGAAAAGAAAATGAACAAATGTACATTACAGATGTAATTGGATTGAGAGGTAAAGTGAACAAGAGAGGCTGATTTTAAATGAATTTCCTTTGGACACAAAGAGGCAAGTTGCAGGGAAGGGAGAAAACAAAGAAAAATAACTCTGAGAATTCAAACCACTTTACCAAATCTCACAGCTCCATGGAAAATGCATTTCAAATGACTCTAAGACATTGCAGCAGTAACATAAAAACCACTACAAACACAGGCCAGGAAGAGAACATGTTCTTTTTATACAATTTCCCTGTCTGTGCTGATTTGTGTATGCAGGCGGGACAGCTTTTTTTTTTTTTTCTTCACCGAAAAGTACAGAAAATTTGAAATGTAATCCTACAGCACTAGGCTAAAATCTGTCTCTAATTAGCATGCACAATTTCAAAATGAGCTTCAAGCCACGTGTGATATCTTTCAACTCTGACCCATATTTCCAAAAGAAAAGCAAGTTGCTTCTTATGATAAGGCTATCAGTTACAAACACGTACATGTCACTAACTTTGCAGCAAACTACATATTACCAGGAAAACAAATCTCCACCGTACAACAAATCTGGCTAATTCTGGCTGTCCTTTATGTGGCTGATAATCAAAACATTACGTTATGCTATTTGAACATCATCCTGAGTTACTAACTCCTCAGAAAGCTCTGAAGTGTTCAGCCTCCGATGGCAACGTGATCTGATAGAAGGCTTAGAGTGAGGTGGGGACTCGGGACACACAACCTTTTTCTGGCCATCTCCAAAGGAGGAGAGGAATTAGTCTGGATCTAAACAGCCACATGCAGGAAACACGCCACCATGTCATCTGCATTGAACAGCTCCACGAGGAACAGCATTGACAGTACCCGTAGACAAACCAAGGGCACTTCTTGCACAATGATCCTTATATCTCCCCATGTCCTGGTCCTGTTAGCACCACTGATAAATAATAAAGTTGCATCAAACTTTTTGACACCCAGCAGGGCAAGAAATCACTCTATTGAACTCTTCAGTCTCCAGTGATACTGAGTATCAGCTAGGTGCCTACCCTTACCACTAACTACTAATTAATTAGCCACCTCCCTCATGGTCACCAGCAGGGAAGCCAGTTACTCAAACCGGGCTAAACTTGATCTGACAAAGGCAAATGCTGGGAAACAACATCTAATCTCGTTTCCCAGCCAGTGCCACCAATCTTTTCTACCTCTTGGGGACAACAAGTTAGTACTCTCAGGGATAAGTGATTAGTGGTTTGGGATACTAGAAATGGTCAGATATAGTTGCTTCTTGCATAGGATGCAACAGATCTGCTAGATACTGAATACTAATGTTGCCTTTATAACTGTCGTTTACATCTGTACCCTCTACATTGTTGTTTATTGCTTTCAAATTAATAAATGATAACAGAAATAAAATAATCTTGTAATTAACATAACAAAATACCGCTCATAACTCACACAAAATACCACTCATAACTCACACAAAATGCCAACGGTTATGACTGTTTCAAAAAATATCTGAAGCAACAGGTTTCCTAAGCTGCACTAAAATGGATTTAAGGCTCCTTACCTACAGCCTCACAGGCGGCGACGTCTCATCTCAAACTGCCATCAACCAGCAACAGTTTTAACTATTTCAAAAAACAAAAAACCGGAAAACATCTAGGTCACGTGTCTGTAGACAGCATTGGGGTTAATCTCCCACAGCTCATAAAGACAGAAAGAAAGCAGGGAAAAAAAAAAAATATTTAAAAAAAGTAAAAGAAAACCACTTCCTGCAACAGCAGAAGCAAACCACCTCACCAGTGAGTGACTTACATCCAGGGTTAGGGTAAAACTCTTCTGGATGGGATGAAAAGCAAAATTTTCAAGTATGAAAGCCAGGTCTTCTGATAAAATTGCAATAAACAGGGAGGGTTAGATTGGGTTTTGTTTGTTGTTTTTTTNAACAACAAGAAAACAATAGAAATATGTCTCTATCACCAATTTAGTCTCTTAATTCCTGCCTCGCCCAAGGACATGGTTTCATACAGGTGCCTCTTTTGCTGCCCTGGTAATTCCAGCCCTGGTGAGAGGGGCTACAGAGGGGCCACACACTCTTGCTTGGTTGGAAGAAGATGGAGTATCTCTTGTATGAAAGCAAAAGAAAGTTTCTACAACAAATCTGCCAAAAGGCAAAGCTTTTTTGTATTTCAATAATAGTGTACAGCAGGAGCTTTAAAATACAGAGGGTGCTTCAGCTGTTCACTCTATTTGGAAAAGAAAATGAACAAATGTACATTACAGATGTAATTGGATTGAGAGGTAAAGTGAACAAGAGAGGCTGATTTTAAATGAATTTCCTTTGGACACAAAGAGGCAAGTTGCAGGGAAGGGAGAAAACAAAGAAAAATAACTCTGAGAATTCAAACCACTTTACCAAATCTCACAGCTCCATGGAAAATGCATTTCAAATGACTCTAAGACATTGCAGCAGTAACATAAAAACCACTACAAACACAGGCCAGGAAGAGAACATGTTCTTTTTATACAATTTCCCTGTCTGTGCTGATTTGTGTATGCAGGCGGGACAGCTTTTTTTTTTTTTTCTTCACCGAAAAGTACAGAAAATTTGAAATGTAATCCTACAGCACTAGGCTAAAATCTGTCTCTAATTAGCATGCACAATTTCAAAATGAGCTTCAAGCCACGTGTGATATCTTTCAACTCTGACCCATATTTCCAAAAGAAAAGCAAGTTGCTTCTTATGATAAGGCTATCAGTTACAAACACGTACATGTCACTAACTTTGCAGCAAACTACATATTACCAGGAAAACAAATCTCCACCGTACAACAAATCTGGCTAATTCTGGCTGTCCTTTATGTGGCTGATAATCAAAACATTACGTTATGCTATTTGAACATCATCCTGAGTTAGTAACTCCTCAGAAAGCTCTGAAGTGTTCAGCCTCCGATGGCAACGTGATCTGATAGAAGGCTTAGAGTGAGGTGGGGACTCGGGACACACAACCTTTTTCTGGCCATCTCCAAAGGAGGAGAGGAATTAGTCTGGATCTAAACAGCCACATGCAGGAAACACGCCACCATGTCATCTGCATTGAACAGCTCCACGAGGAACAGCATTGACAGTACCCGTAGACAAACCAAGGGCACTTCTTGCACAATGATCCTTATATCTCCCCATGTCCTGGTCCTGTTAGCACCACTGATAAATAATAAAGTTGCATCAAACTTTTTGACACTCAGCAGGGCAAGAAATCACTCTATTGAACTCTTCAGTCTCCAGTGATACTGAGTATCAGCTAGGTGCCTACCCTTACCACTAACTACTAATTAATTAGCCACCTCCCTCATGGTCACCAGCAGGGAAGCCAGTTACTCAAACCGGGCTAAACTTGATCTGACAAAGGCAAATGCTGGGAAACAACATCTAATCTCGTTTCCCAGCCAGTGCCACCAATCTTTTCTACCTCTTGGGGACAACAAGTTAGTACTCTCAGGGATAAGTGATTAGTGGTTTGGGATACTAGAAATGGTCAGATATAGTTGCTTCTTGCATAGGATGCAACAGATCTGCTAGATACTGAATACTAATGTTGCCTTTATAACTGTCGTTTACATCTGTACCCTCTACATTGTTGTTTATTGCTTTCAAATTAATAAATGATAACAGAAATAAAATAATCTTGTAATTAACATAAAATACCGCTCATAACTCACACAAAATACCACTCATAACTCACACAAAATGCCAACGGTTATGACTGTTTCAAAAAATATCTGAAGCAACAGGTTTCCTAAGCTGCACTAAAATGGATTTAAGGCTCCTTACCTACAGCCTCACAGGCGGCGACGTCTCATCTCAAACTGCCATCAACCAGCAACAGTTTTAACTATTTCAAAAAACAAAAAACCGGAAAACATCTAGGTCACGTGTCTGTAGACAGCATTGGGGTTAATCTCCCACAGCTCATAAAGACAGAAAGAAAGCAGGGAAAAAAAAAAAATATTTAAAAAAAGTAAAAGAAAACCACTTCCTGCAACAGCAGAAGCAAACCACCTCACCAGTGAGTGACTTACATCCAGGGTTAGGGTAAAACTCTTCTGGATGGGATGAAAAGCAAAATTTTCAAGTATGAAAGCCAGGTCTTCTGATAAAATTGCAATAAACAGGGAGGGTTAGATTGGGTTTTGTTTGTTGTTTTTTTTTGCAGAAGGTAAACATGAGGTTTAAAAGGAAATGCTGAAAGGAATTACGATTCTAAGCCTCAAGGCAACTTCCCTTTTCTTACCTTCAATGAAACCCTTTGAGTACTGGAATAAATAGCTCACAACAAATCCGCTTTGCTATTTTGAAATGTAGCTTTAGCAAACGTGACACTTACCGTACCGTTACTTTAGACTTAATAAAACAACAAATTTTAGCCAAGCAGAAAGTTTGCTACAAAAGCAAAATTAAAAAAAAAAAAAGACTTGTACTATTGCCTGGTGAAAGTCACCCAGAAAAACACTTCTGTTTCTTTGATTTTCTGTTTCAACACTTCCTGAAGCAGCCCCTGAAGTGGCACAGGACCACACTTCACTTCCCACAGCACCTCACACCATCATGGTCCCTCTCAGGCAGGGGGAACCCCAAGACTCACCAGTTTCAGATGCAGCTCTGCACCTCCAGGGCTCTAGAAAAGCCCCTTCCTTGCACACACCTTCACCAGTGTCTTCCCTTGTGGGCTTTTGGTCAGCAAGGAATGACAGCATCTTTCCAGTAATTCTAACTTGACTCAAATCGAGGGTTGAACTCCTCAGTTTCCTTGCAGGGAACAGTATTTGTGCTTTGTGTAAGAGGAACATCAGGGTGCTGATCTGGCTGCAGGGTCCTCTGTTGATGTTTTGGCAGAATAGGGGGATCTTTTTTTGATTGTCTTCCATAATAAAATAGAGCTGCCATATGACCTGAGGAAATTGAGGCTATCCTGAAGCTTAAGAGTTTGTCACAACAGTGAAGTAAAATGAACTCTATTAACAGGGGGTGCCAGTGGAGTTCCTCCAGATCTGTTCTATCTGTGCACATGTCCAGCAAAAAAAATACTGGGCACCTTGAAGACGAATGCTGCAGAACACCCCATGGAGAAATGGCAGAGACAGTTAGGAAGTGAAGTCTGGGGTTGAGACTGGAGTGAATTTTAGGAAGACCTAGAAAGGGATTGTCACAAACTTTACAAGGCTACAAAGAAGAGACTGATTTTCAGGAAAATAATTTCCTATCTCAGAAAAACAAAATCAAAAACCAAAAAGCCCAGCCAAAAACAAAACCAAAAACATGCAAGAAAGTTCCTGTAGAGAACAGCTTTAGTACATCATCCACTTACTGAAACACACAGGAAACAAGAACTTCAGGGACTCAAGAATGAAAAAGGGAGGACATAACACTTTTGAAGAGCTATTAGTCTATGGAGTGACCCTTAAATTATTATTATTGATTTTATAGTAACTTCTACAACCTCTATTTCATGGCCAAAGATCCAATTATGCTAAAGGCCAAAGAAAGCCAGAACCAAGACTGTCCTTGTTCCCAAATATTTACTGTGTATGCCAAGAGGTAACTCACACATACAGACAGAAGAGGGAGTTGAACAACATGACAGCTGGTCTTCATCCTTACAAACTAAACCAACATTTCTTTTTAGGTACTGTGTTTTAGGGAAGTATAGTAAAGATGGACTTTTGGAACAAAAAATGGATGTTGGATATGAATGGTGCTATGTTGTTTCTCCTAGGTGTGAGGACCTGAGAAAACAATACTGTGCTTTACTGTAAACTAACAACTGGCTAGTGCTTAAAGAAGCTGCATCAGCACTAAATTTGTAGCTATTTTAAAAACAGCACTTTTCAATTAATTTTGACATACAGAATAAATTTTAATTGATAAATGTATTCTAGCTGTGTATGTCTTGAGATTTTCCTCAAATAAAACTATCAAAAGCATTTTTTACAATTACAAAATATTTGTGAACTGTGCAGGAGCAGAACTTCATCCTTAAAACGTGAAGAAACCATCAGCGAACCTACGAAAAACTGCAGCAGAACTTGTCTATGTTACCTTGTCCAAAACCTAGTTACCAGGGACGTGACATTTTTCATGAAAATGTCTTTCACTGCACACCTAACATTTGAAGTTGCATACTCAGTCTGATTTCCTTCGCATCCATTTGACAGTATGTCAGTAGTGACAAAATTCTATAAAAGGATGGCAATTTTGCATACTGCTTAAACGTATGCAGCACAAGTTTCCTGTGTGATCTCTGGAAGGCTGAAAATACTTTAGATGTGCAAAAGAAAAAAAAACAAAACAACAAAAAAACACCGCCAACAGTTTAGCAAAATCTAAGGGCTCATTTAATCTAAGTAAAACTAACCAGGAAACAGAAACTGCAGAGACGTTACCTGGAGCAGATTGCTGCTCAGTAGGTTGGTCTTTGCGTGTTTGCTCTGCATGTTAAAGATGGAGCATCATTGCTGAAGCTCAGATTTCTTGTTCCTATTTCGGTGGCTCGTGGCGTCATTGCTTACGAGACATGTCATCAAGTTGGTGAACATCCAGATTTCCACATCTCATAACTGAGAGCACAGAGCATTGAGGCTAGAACAGCAGTTTCAACAATCGTTATCGACTGAGGATGCTGAATGCCCAGCAGCTGTTACCAGCTCTGCTACAATGAATTCAAGAAGTATTTGAAGTTTCATCAGGTGCTTGTACAGCAATTCCGAGGCTTGTTCTGGACGAGCAGTCTCCTGAGGGGGAAAGAAAACTTGACTTTTTTTTTTTGCCTAGTTCAGCCTTTACTCTCTGTTGGGATGACTGAAAGGCAGCCCATAGTCTGGCTTCTATAGCAGACACCCAATGGCAAATCTCATTCAGTGGGTAAATTAAGCCATAATACACTACTCAAACCTGGACACCATGCAAAAACCTGGAAAAACAAATGTGCATCCAATGGCTGGTTCCAGAAGAAAAGAAGTTTTTATTCATGAGAATGGATAAAGTTCCAGAACTTTGCAATTCACTGGGAAAAAAGCCTAGGAAATCAGTACACTATATGATAATGATAAAAAAGGTATTATGTCCCACATTTTTATCCAGATAAATTATATTTTTCGTATTTGTAGTAGGTTTTAAAACAAAGAATGATGTCTGGATGGACAGTATTTCCTTTTCTTGCTCACAGTAGTAGTTTGTTTAGAGAGCTGATGTCCATTCGTCCATTCAGTAGCTGTTATTTCTTTTTTCTTTTTTTTTTTTTCTTTTTTTTCTTTTTTTTTTTTTTTTTTCTTTTTCTTTTTTTTTTTTTTTTTCTGAAAAGGCTTTGAATATTTAATACCAGCAAAGCCATTTCTAGAAGCACATTCTTATGTATCAAGAAGGCCATGAACATGGCCATGTAACAGCTCCAGTAGTTTATAGTCCAGGCTAACAACAGTCTCTAATATTACCTGTTTGGGCAATAAATGCTTATTATGGAGGAGCTTGTATGTAAATGCCAATGTAAATATACAGTAATGGCTAAATTCACACAACCCTCTCAATCATAGCATACATTATAAATATTCTGGCATGATCTTCCAAAACCTTTTACTCCGAGCTGCTTTTTCCCCCAAACAATCCATTTTACTTACCACAGTCTTAAAAGTGCAAAAGATATTTCTTTTTATTGTCACAGGTGGTAGAAAATAGATCTTTAGAGATTTTCCAGCAGTTTAATGTTGGCTATATGGGAGGAACATATGTGCAGTGTCTTGAGATATAAACCCTGTAACACTCAAATTTTAGGAGACAAATGATCTTGCATTAAAACAACTCTTAATAACCAAGCTGCTGAAGTTTTGATAACAGATATACTCTACAAAGCAGCAGAGAAGTTTAAGATAGATTTCTTTGAATATTTACTTCCTAATAAAGATTGTTTTGCCATATAATTAGATTTGAACTTAGAAATATTCATAGGTAGAAAATAACATCGTTGTTCATTATTACACTCATTTTTCAAGCCTACCTAATGTTTTCACTGTTTAAAATAAAATAAGAACAGGACACTGAAGTTAATGACAACTACTAGATAAGAAAGTTCTACATAAAACCAACCTGGTCCTTTTCTCTCTTTTTCCCAGGTGTTTTAGGGATCTTGACACTTATTTTAAAGGCCAGCCTTCCCTAGGGCTATTTTTAATAACTTAGACAAACCACTCCAACTCATTGTATAGCTATACCGTACTAAAAAAGAGACAAAACCCCAGCATATGTTGATGCATTATGTAAAGACTTCCCTTGACAGGATTTAGATACATGCAAGCTTTAAATGCAGTGTAAATGCATTTTGTGGAGTGTTAGGCCCTCTGAGTGCTAAAAGTGCTACAGTACCAAACTGCCAAAAAGGTGGTTTTACATCACACGAGAACGGACCTTAAAAAGACAAACCAGTCACGCACCTTGGGTGTCAGTATCTTAATCTGTGCACCCATGAGCAAGTCAGAGTTACAAAGTAGTGCCAGCAAAAGCCTCTTTAAAGCCTTGCACTTCTCTCTGGTGTTCACTACTAGCTTCTGGTATCACCCAAACTCTCCACACCAATAGCTTGTTGACTGGAGACCTTCCAAAAACTGTCAATGTTTTCACAGTAAAAGTAGTATGAAGTGTCTGTCCTTAGTAGAAAACTGATACTCCAGCCAGTGTTGGTCCTACTTCTATTAAAAAAAGCTTCAGCTACATGATGCATATCAGTGAGGAAAGTACTGTAAAATCCCATGCTGAAGATGAATGCAGATGAAAGCTGAGATGCTCTGGGATATTCTCTTGTTTCCCTTCAGCCTTTGAGGAATTAATGGTTCACTTCCACACTATCAAATTTCATGTTCACAAAATGATAACTGTAAGTATACAGCAACACAAGACATTCACAAACGTAATGCAGCCCCTATCAAATGCAGTAGAAATAAAAATTGCTGAAGTCATTGCTTGTCTTTTCATAATACAACCTTTATCCATGTGGTGAGCTCTGCTCTCGCTCTGCTCCCTCCCATGCTGCCATCACAGTGAGTCAGGACTGCCCAGGCAGTTGGGTCAGAAGAAAGAAGTCAATAAAAGCAGGTGAAAGTCAAATGCAGGAAGTAAAACTCTCCTGGAGACAAGATGATTGTCCTCTCTTGTGTCCAGAAGGTTCCCCAGGATGACTATACTGCCTGAAATGGACTGGGAAACAACAAGAACAACAAAAAGTCAGTTTATCAAAGACCTGAAACAGTTAGTTGAATTAAATAATTCAGTGTGTCAGTTCCAATCGCTTTCTGTGACTTTCTTTGCCCACGTGATGCAAGGATACTCCTAGTTTTTATATATGGCTGTACTCCCTTCCCCTTTTCCCCAGCTCCCTTCTTCTGACAAACAATTGCTATTGCACAATCTCCCATGAACTGGAGGATGTCAGAAAATGTTACAGGTTACTGGTGAATGGGGGTATCCAGATTTGGAGGAGGGGAAAAAAAAAAGAAAAAATTAAATGCACCACCAGTGCAACCAATCATCACCAGATTGAGTATTAGATATGTTGACTGTATTTCATTGAAAAATTCTTCACAGCAGTCACATAGAGAAAAGAAAGAGATCTTTACTCAGATCATTCCAACACGCCTGCACAAATAGATTTAATTTCAGCTTGCTTCAAGCAGGCAAAAATAGAAAACTGATGGCCCTCATTCTAGCTTTTGAGATTGTTCCAGTTTTTCAGTTCCTTCTAATCTCTATAGTCTGTGGTCTCTGAAGTCATATACTTCCTTTTCCCTTATTTCTCAAGACCTCTCTGTCCTCCCCTTTCCTCTGGCTCATGCTCGTAATCTTGGTTTCACAAGGCCCTTTTTATTCTCTATCTGCCAAAATTAAGAGAGAGGCTCCTACAACAGGTACACAGCACTCTCATAGTCTGATGCTGTAGTTACCTGTGTGGGTTATCACAGAAGAATGACCTTTATGCTATGACAGCAGGTGCCTATTGCCATGTTGTGCAACACCTCCAGTATATGATGGGGCGTGGGGGAGTGTTTAGCAAAAATATTACAACACTGATTTCTTATCAGCTACAATTCTGAATTCTTCTGAAATACAGTTCTTCTGAAATGTGAAATGTTTTCATCCAGAGCCATTATTTCTATTAGTCCAGACAAACTCTGCAACAGGCCAACATGTACCATTAGCAGTTTAAAACACAACTGGTATTTAGGGTTAGGATGTTTAGGAGTATTTTGGATTTAGGAAAGAGGGAGTGAGTGAGTTTAAGATATTAGGTGTGGCACTACAGGTAGAAGCCCCCACATCTTGGTCACAGACATGGACAGGGGTGTCAGCAGAACCACATCTCTGCTGCAGTCCTTATGTGTTTATAAAAACTCAATTAATTATAGTTCTGATAACCCTTCTAGTCCTGAGCAAAAAACCATTAAACATTAGGCCTCTTGGGAAAAAATATTCTCCCTGAGACTTTTTAATCCTGGTTTATTCCTCCCTTGGAACAGGGTCTGCAAAACTCACTTGCAGTCATTACTCATTTCTTCACAGAGCCAAGAGGGGTTTTTTTGATAACCTTTAACAGTGACAGTGTGATGGAGCCACCAGCCCTTCGTCCCTTGTGCACAAGCTTGCAAATCTAAAATAGAACCTTAATGAAAAAAAATTTAAACATTATAACTCTGCAGTGTATGTCATTATGATATACCAAATGCAAAGCAGCTGTTCCTAACAGATTTGGCATATAACAGGGGTAACGTAATTTTGCACAAATCATTATCTTCATTATATTAAATTAATAGATTTAAATTAGTCAGTGATTTTTTATTTTTTTTAGACCATCTTACCCACGTATCCCTTTATTCCTATACTCTAAAAGGAGTAGTTGTATTATTTCCTCAATATTCTGAGCAGAAAAGTCAAAAATGTACAGATCATTTGGAGCATAAGCCCTAAATTCATGGCTGTTGAGCCTCTTCCAATACAAGCATCTGAAGGAAAGGTACTTAAGGGAAATAGAAAATGACATCATTTTTTTCCCCGGTCTTTTGAAGAGTGAATTATTTTTTTCCCATCCTACAGGAAAAGATTCTGGACTAATTTTTCCTGCTAAAGGCTTTCAAGTCTAAAATTCATCAAACATCTTGTCCTCAGAGACATTGTCGTCCAAGTTCAAAGGATCTATAGCCCTGCAAAACTGATGTCTTATTTCAGAGCTAACGTCTTTGTTTTCATTCAATGTTTGATTCCATCAAATTAAACCACTTCTTATACTTTTATAATCATAGAAGAAAAATAGGAGGCAGATCCAAACCTCTCGATTTTCCAAAGAGAACACATATACACACAGATAGATATACATATATATCATATACCTTCAATTGGTATATTTTTTCTGTCAAATATTTCTCCAGGATAGATTTATTGTAGATTTGGGGGGGGGGGGGGTTTCGGTTTTTTTTAAGGAGCT
>VYZU01005113.1:42674-59862 GCA_013401355.1 Ceyx cyanopectus
TGAAACTGGTGCTTATGATGTGATTTTGTTTCACTAAAACATAATGTAGCCTTCCCTCACTTTCTGGAAATCATTTTCTGAATTTATATATATTCCTCTAAAAGCAAGGATCTTTCATATTTGACAGCTTATAGGTGAAAGTAATTCAGAAAAGTGGAAACAAGTGAGTTTTGACTCACTGAATTTGACCAAATCCATCAAACAGAACACAAACACTATATTAATAAAGTCAGTATTTGTACCTGTAGCCTGAAGTGTTACTAAAAGTAAAAATACTAGTATGGATTTATTAATAAATTGTTATCTTTCAAAACCTGGACTGCATCAATTCAGTAAATACTTTACCTATCCTATTCAGTTCACTCTCCTCGATCGAAGACACAAGCAATTGTTGTCCCAGTTCATGAATTTAATGCGGATGTCAAACTGTGACCTCAAAACTCACCATTTATCTCCCTGTAACTTCCAAGACAGCAAGTCCAAACCTGACATCTAGGTGCTATTTAGAAAGAGATTTTGAGGTTCTTACTCTTCCCGGGTTTGTCACACGACCAGCTGATATCAAAATAAGGTATTTTATCATACAACTGAGTGTCACATCTGGATTTATATTAAGCTTGTCTAACTTTATAGGTTAGACATAAGTGACTGTTAGCCAGAGCTGTACAGCAGTACAAGTGCATCAAAGGCACTGGTGGTGAATTAAAAACCCGTTTCAACACTGTAGACTGTCAGTTTTATATTCAGTGCTTTTTTCATCAACAGTCACTTTATGGAAAATGGTCCTTTTCTAAGATCATGTCACTTGACAGATGAAAGTAGCTCTGCTGCAGATGCGAGTATAAAAATAAAACCATAGCCACTGAAACTGAGGTACCTGGTCTGCAATACAATGCTACAGTCTCAGCTGAATTAGACAGCGGTGACGTCAACTCAATCAAAACCTTTTGAGTGAGCCAGAGCTTTCTAACTGATTAAGACTCTTGTGCTACTCCTTATAACAATATTCTCATTTCAGAAGCAGTTCTTACCCTTCGCAGGTGCTAAAAATACCAACAACTGCTTTATTTGCAGTTCTTACACCTTACAACCAATGAAATAGGCATTTTAAAACTAGCAGTTTTGGGGAAAATTTAGAGCACAGGTAGACACTGCAAAGGCCCCATGCATCAGGAGATACTCAACGGGTGTGAAAATTCCAAGCAACCAAACCATCCCTGGGGCAAAATGGTATGGAGCAGTCTGAACTTCTTCCCCTAAACCTTTTCTCAAGCTTGAAGTGACACAAAAAGAAGTACTACCGTAAGTCATTTCCAAAGTGCTTCGTACCAAAAATCAGACACACTGAATATCACCAGAGAGAAAGTTTTAGTTGGTTCTTGAAAAACGATATGTGCTGAATAGCTACAGGCTTAAAAGCTTAGTTGCCATTTATGCCAAGGTGTTTTTTATGTCTTAAAACAACTCCGGGTAAAGTGTCGATTAAATCTAAGCAGTTTTTCTTCATTGCTCTGAGCTACCTGGTGCAAATCTCTGTAAAAATTTAGGCCACACTCTAAATTAACAATGAGATATTTTGCTACTGCTTAAACAGTTCAGAGTTCATTTTAACTAATCCAAAATAAGCCTTGTTAAAGCTGCAGTGAGTGCTCATACAGCCCTACATAATGGCTTACATGAATTTAAAGTTGTTCTCAGCTTTCTCAAGCATATCATCTCCATGATGACTACCTAGAAAGATAAAGGGTAAATGTTTTGTTTTAGCCAACTGTATTACACCAAAAAAGGTATCTGCAATGTAAATTCCTTCTTCAATTAAATCATTAATTAAACCAGAATTTCAAAATGTTGGGCTCTTTGAAAAAATTCCGTGTGCAGCAGTTAACAGTTTTGAAACAACTAATTGTTCAACTTCTACTTTTCAAGTATACCATGTACTTTAAATAGAAGTGATAAATTAAAAATGTAAATTGGACTGTATCTTTTAACAGTTGGTGATTTGTCTATTTTCTACTTTTTATTATACATCATTTTTATAATAAAGAAGGGATTTTTTTCATTCCTGTTCTAGTTGATAGCAATTCTTCCATGCTTCTCAAAGCTAATGTAATAAAACTACATAAAATGTTTAAGAAAAGCCCCATTAAAATATACAAAGCATACTAATTCATAAAGTCAAAGTCAAAGCAGAGTGGAAATGTGAGCTTTAATAAAACTATGTCTGTTGTAAATAACTATTCAAGCACAGTCATTTTTTTGCAAATTGCATGGGATATAGCTCAGTCTACTCGAAGCAAAGAATCGCTCAGCAGGATAAATGCATCTTAGTCAGAAATAGATTAAAAGATACAGCTGAGCCATCAATAAGAACCAGATAGTGCAGTATTGTTTGCTGTTTGTTTTGAAGATGTAATTGCAGATCCCAGGATTTCAATAAATCTGTGCACATCATGGAAAGAATTGTAGAGCGGAACTGGGGCAACACGAAGAGCATTTGGTTCTCGCATGTCACACTGCAAAAGAGAAAGGGAACACTTAGTACATTCAGGTCACTTCATATTTTTATGTGAGACTCTATTTTAAAATATCATCCCTGTCTTCAAGAATGACTGGATTGAGAAGAAGACACATGGAAAAACTTTGGGATCCCCAAGAAACTACTGTTAGGGTAGGGTAGGATCATTATTGGAAAAAAAAACATAGGAAGGAGAGTAGTTGCCTAAAAAAAGGGTGTAGGGCTCAGGATGGGCAGGACATTAGCAGTGCCATTGAGGGGCTTCAAACCAGCTACATAATTAACCTCAGCTCCTTTAGCAACCCATAACTGAAGAGGCACAGTGGTGACAAAAAACCCTATGACAAAACAGAAACATGCCACATGATACTGTCTTTACTACAAGTTCAAGTAATGTCACAGGGCTTGCAGTGTTTTTTGTCCCCTCTCTGTGAATTTGAACATTTTGCTGAATAGAATAATGTCTCATATTTGAAGCCTATTACTGTATCATGAAGACAAGCCAACAGTATAAGGTCTCATGCCCTCTTAAAAGCAGCAGTTCCTGGAATTCCCTGGCAGCACCAAAACAGCAGCATATTTAGCCTACAAGAGTTGTCCTTTGGGGACACAAGCCACCAGCAGATATAAAACTCATACATCATTTATATGGCATTATGCTATCAACCTCACCTCCCAGCACTTCTAAATCACCAAATGCATAGCCTTAAATTTAGCTTTTCTTTCATAGCAGTGCTCACCAATTACATGGCACTGATGGTCAATGGCCTCTTTTTTTGAGCTCTAAAACACATAAGGTTAAACCACAGCTTTTTAATTCCTCCACCTTGATGACTCACAAAGTCTGTGAGTTATGGTGTATGCTGATGGTGAACATCACCTGACTGCTGCTGACTGCCAGCACTCCAGGAGGACTCAGATCTTCTCTTTGTGGTCTCTGGCCTTCTGGAGAAGCTTGTTCAGGCAGTGCATTGCACTGGACAGCTCTTATGTACTCATATTTGTGCTTTTCCAGTGACTTAGGGATTTTTTTATTTTTTTTTTCTCCTGTCTTCCCTGTTCAGACCATCAGCTTCAGATCTGTAATGCACCTGTAAAGCAGCTCTAACCTCAGTAGTGACTCCTGTTGATACTCACAGAACTACTACAAGGAATCAATAGAGAAAGGACAATACACAGACTAATAAATAATGTATAAAATAATTCTACTTATTTGATTATTTGAACAAGTGAAGATTGAAGATGCTGTGAAAGCAATTTTCATCATTCTCAGTCTTACTGGGTCTTATATGAGACTATGTTTGAATAAAAGAAAAATTACTACTTTGTTTTGGTGAAGGTTCACAACACAGTGCACAACATGAAGTTTTACTCACAGCTACTCCTCTTTTCTCCAGCTCTTTAAACACAGATTTGATTGGAAGGGAAAAAGATAGTGTGAGTTGGCATCCTCTTTCCTCAATTCGAGATGGTGTGATTATTTTTACAAAGGGCTTCTCTGGATTCCTTTTATCCTCACTGTAGTAATGTCTTATCAGGTATTCCAAGTAACCGGTGAGTAGAATGGATTTCCTCCTCAATGCTTTCATTGTTGTTTGACCAAAAACCTGTGATTTTAAATTGTTAGACTGATAATGTATTGCTATAGTAAACAAAAAGGAATTCAAGACACATAAAAGAATAGTAGATTTCTCTATACTAATTATCACTAGAATCAAGAGATAGTATCAGATGAAGACACATAAACATGGGAGGATTGAGCTTTTGAAAACACAGGATAATGTTTTTACTGTAGATAATGCAAAACATTTCTGTCTACTGTTAACAAGTTTTACAGACATCCATATCTTCATAAATGAATTTGCACAAAAAGATAGTTTGATAAGGGAGCATATCTGAAAAGGATCCATAAATTCTCCACACAGGCATGGTTGTGTGAAACTCAAACTCACAATTTTTTTCCTTGTATGGACCTCAAAGTAACAAACTCCAATGTTCAAGACTGAAACATCATTATCTACAAATTCTTGTCTTTTAAAACACAAAATTTATACTAATGTGTTGATTTTACTGCTTTAAACCCTGCACAGGTTGTCTCTGTTACTCCACATGAAGTAAAAATATTCACTTGATTTTGATTTGACATGAAAAAAAATGATTGCTTAAAAATGATATTGCTACTTTGCCATAGAAATAACAATAAACAATGTGGCAGAAAAAGTTTGGGAGCAGGAGAAGGCAAGATAGCTCCTGCTTGTGCTCTGAAAAGGCTAATTTACAGGGAATAATGGAAAATACGACCCCAGAAACAATCCTGCCTTTCTCAGATTCTCCCTTTTCCTCTTCCCATGCAAGTAGCTTCAGGGAGAAATGACAAGATACAGATGTGCAAGTACTCAAGAGTCACTTTGAATCATGTTCTGGAACATAAGGCAATATTGCAGCTCATGGACAATCCTGCCTCCCCTGAATGCAGCTGAAAAAACAGACAGGGTGGAGGTACTGCATGAAAATCCATGATCTTTAATCTTAAGAAATCAGTGCTCCACACTGAATCACAGAATGGTAGGTGTTGGAAGGGATCTGTGGAGATCATCTCATCCCCCTGCTCCAGAACAGGTTGCCCAGGTTGGTGTCCAGGTGGGTTTGCAATCTGTCCAGAGCAGGAGACTCCACAACCTCTCTGGGCAGCCTGGGACAGGGCTCTGGCACCCTCACAGGAAAGGATTTTTCCTACATTATGGATGGTGGAACCTTCTGGGTTCAATTTTCTGCCTATTGTCCTTGCCCCATCTCTGGGCTCCACTAAAAAGAGTCTGGCCCCATCCTCTTGACCCCTGCCCTGTAGATATTGATTGGCATTGATAAGATGCCCTCTCAGTCTTCTTTTCTCCCCCTGAAACAACCCCGGGTCCCTCAGTCTTTCTTCATGAGAGCAAAGTAGTAACACATTTAAGGAGTAACACTTTTAATATCACATATCAGAACCTGGAAGAGTTATATAAAAAGAGTTATATAAAGAGGTACTTGAGAATTCCTATCCAAAATATAATGAAGTCCAGTTTCCAACAGCAGTGGAAATCACTCTTTTGCAGAATACCCCAAGTCTTTATTCCCTGATACTATCACAGCCACCAGATGCTGCAAAAAAACAAAAGTCCCTAGACGTATTTTCAGTGAAACAAAATATGGCTGCTGTAAGAAAGACTTTGCAGAGACAGTGGGGACACAGAAATGAATGTGACTGGGACCAGAGCTGTCAGCAGTCAGCACTTGCACAGTCAACAAGAATCTAGAGGTGCTTCCCTCACCACACGGGTGGGCAGAGCAGACACACAACTGTTCAGCATGTTACTGGAGGTAAAATGGAGACATGCCTCCGGTTCCTCTGGGCTTTGCAAGCAGGATGAGGGATGGATCTCCTTAGGCTGGAAGCAAAAATCTGTTTGCTCAGGCTTTGTGCAAGGAATATTTGGCCTCCTGGGTGAAATTTTTTGAAAAAGATCTTTTAAATGTGGCTGTAGAGCGCTCCCCTTTTTTCCATAAAAGGGAGCAGCTACTGCCATAACAGTCACTTTAGGCATTATTGAGGAATAACATCCATTAACACTTGCAGTTTTCATTGTTTCCATTGGAAACACTGCCTTCTGCTTAATGTGTCCCAGTGAAGGTGGCATGCAATTTCACTAGCCATCTCTTGCCAGACATGAAGACTATTTTGTTTCCCACTGTATTAGAGCAATTAGCACTGGGAAATCCTGGCTGTGCCAAAAGGTAATGCAGGCTCGGAAAGGGGAGGCAATGGAAACTGCTCAGCCCTCATTGTTTGAGGCTCCCTGCAGTGGGCTAAATGACAGCAGCCCACACAAACTGGAGCACTGACAATCTGGGTCATAGCAGAATAGCTTTCAGTTTATCTCGAAGGTCACATAAAGTTTAAAAGAATATATTGGATGTTTAAGGACTAACTAAATAAATTGTCAGGCAGAACAAGAAGCATTGCTGTGCCCTTTGCAGTCCTTCAGCATTGCATGTAAGCTGAAAAGAGCACAACTGGCAAATTTCTGAGATCGTTTGCTTAAGATACTGTTTTAGTTCACTAAAGAAGAGGGAAATACAGCATATGGACACTGCTCTTTGTTCTGGCATCAGCTTTGCCATGATGCTGGCATTAATGGAACTCCAGTAGAAATAAAATTCTCCCATTTTTGCTGGT
The DNA here is from genome assembly GCA_013401355.1 of Ceyx cyanopectus. Taxonomy (NCBI): domain Eukaryota; kingdom Metazoa; phylum Chordata; class Aves; order Coraciiformes; family Alcedinidae; genus Ceyx; species Ceyx cyanopectus. The sequence goes on from VYZU01005113.1 coordinate 49,406, forward strand.
AGCAAAACCTTGCTAACAAAAGCTGGCCTGCAAAGCAGCTTAGGAAAAAAAAATATATATTTATAGTAGCATATACAGCATATAATAGGAAAATATCTCTAAAACCACCCCATTTCAGCCACAAAGACCTAGAGTCCTGCATTCAAGGGGTGAACCATCCATAAGAGAAAAGCTGCTGTGGTTCAGCATGGTACATGGTGTTTGAAGAAGAGCTGCATGCCTTCAAATGGGGTTGAATTGTGCTCTCCAAGGCAGACCAGAGGGTGTTCAGCACACGGATCATCCCTTTCTAGCCAGGAAGGGCTTAGATCTGTATGGCAGCACTGTTCTTTCCACAGCCACAACCCCAGTGACTCATAGATATTGGTCAGAGATGGGGGTCTGCTCCTTTGGCCACCAGAAAACTAATGAACAGATGCAAGAAAAATAGAGTCTGGAGCTATATCACACTCATTAACTCCCCCTTTAGGAAGCATTCACAAACAGCTTCTGTCTTTTCTATGTATAACCAAAAGGACTATAGCAGAGGACATACTCCCTGAGCCACTGGTTTAATTTAGATTTCAGGACACCCAGTAGCAACATCCATTGTCTTTTCATGAAGGAGCTACGTCTGCTTTGCTCAGGGAAATATATGTAGAAGCAACTTTGGATGGAACTTCTCAGAGTTATGTGATTCCTTTATAGGAAGATCTTGAACAGCATCCTAAACATGTGTAGCACTGAGACAATCTCTGAGTATCTCTATGAGAAAAGCTGATCTTCTTAGTGAACCCCTAAAAGCTGGGACAAACACAGTGCTAACAGCCAGGCACGGAGGTGCAAACCTCATGTTTACTGGGTCCAGCAGCAAGGTTTGCAAGAACAGCAAAGGGCTGAGTATATTTATTAAATATATTAAAAATATAATAANTTATATAATATATTTTATAATATAAAAAAAATATTAAAAATATTTATTAAAGGCCTTGGTCTCTCAGGGTTGTGGGGCTATTCTGTTTGTCTTTCATTCCCCCCCTCCCTTCCCTTTTTAACTATTCTGCAAATTTTTTTTTTTAATTGAGACAGCAATAATGCACATAATATTCATTTAACATTTTATACGCTTAAATTCAGGCTCAAAGTAAAGCAATTACTTACCTCTAAACTAGCTTGCAGGGCACAGACCAGTAAAATTGGAGGATTTGATAACCGGAATCCATTAATTCCTTCACTTAGTTGTAACTCTGGAAAATGAATAACTTATATTAGTGTTTTTGATTTCTTCCTTTTAATGGATTGGACCTTATCTTGAAGTCCATCCTCGTGCAATAAAATATTTCTCTAATGTGGCCTGGAGGAATCGGTCATTAAAAGGAAATCGTAATCTGTTCACAGCTAATACTGTTAACTTCGAGAGAAGCCCAATTTTATCCAGCGGAAGACCTCATTAGCGGCTTCATGGGAACTAGAGAACTGCAATTAATTTGTTTAAATGGGGTGTGTTAAAACCACCTTTACACTTGAATCTCTTTTAATACTGGCACAAACCAGAGAAACTCCAAGTCAGCAGAAGCAGACGCGTGCGGAGCCGCGGTGGACGAGCTGGGACTCATGTTCCTGAACTTTATTAAACTGACGAGGCACGTGGGAGGCCACATATGCAGCTGAGTGTAGCTTCAGGCCACGGAGAGAAGTTTCATAGACTTTAGGCTGTGAAACTTCACAAAATCTACTGAATAAATCTAGAAAGCCTCACTGTAAGTTCCGTGGCACTGTTTATATTTCATACTCCAGCGTTAGATCAAGAGGGTGCTGCAGAGGAAATTCCTTGCATAGCACACTGGCTAATTTTCAAAGGATTGTTGCCCAACTTCTCCCCTGTAAACTGCCCATGGAGATGAATAAACAAAATTTTTCTTCTTCTCCTAACAGTATTTCAAGGCAATTTGTGTCTCCTGCTGGCTTTTCATAGTGCTGCTCTCTTACATTTGGTCAGAAAACAAAGAGCAGACTGAGGCTATTAGAGAGGTGTTCTCCAGCCAAAGACACATTACTAGGCACAGCCACAGAAAAATTAAAATATATTATAAAGAAAACAAACAAAAAAAACCAACCTCCTTTCTACTCCTTATCCCTCGGGATATTCTCTCTGCCATACATTAAAATGGAGCTTAACTGTCTTATCTGTCAGATTTGGAAAGAAGTCCTCATTTTGTACTGGGACAATAAATACTGAGGCACTTCTGAGCGGGTTTAGTTTTGACTTGTATGTAACCCATCCTTTGCTAGGGCAAGGAATTTGGAGATGCTGAAACCTTATGGTATTTTACAACTTATGTCAGGTTGCCTTACCTTTCTGTATATAATTTCTCATTACTTGCAGTGAAACTAATCCTAAAGTAAGATATTAACCCAGTGAATGATAGTAGATCCTTGCTCCTCAGAGACTTATGTGTTTAATTCACTGAGACACTTTGAAAGTTTCATCCATATTCTATATCTGCATTTTGAAGGTATTTCAGCAAAATGTCTGGAAACAGACAGTCAGACCCATATGCCCAGAGACCAAATTTATTCCCACGTTTATTTTGTTAACTCCATTGCATTATGTATTTAGGATAAGTTTAGCTTAATACCTTTAACATAAGTGAGGCAATGCAAAGTTCTTCCTACTCAAGCTACTATAAAAGTGAAGATGGTTATAAATAAATACATCAAATAAGGTAAAATGGGAAGTGTAGAAGTACGTACTGTTTTCCATGCGGAATCGGGTTTTGAATTCGTGGCCCCACCAGCCAATTAACCTAAGATTTTGTAAAGAAAGTAAATTAATAGCAATCTTACTATAATATATTTTAATTTACATTGAGAGTTAAAAAATATGTGAGTAAGATTAAGAGATATATACATTTCTAATAATACATCTAACAATGACATAAAAATGCAATAAATTCTATAAATAGCTAGCACTAAAAACTCAATATCACTATTTGGGAATTTCTCTAACTCCTAATGATAAAATGTACCACATTTTTCAATTAACTATTGATTTCTAACAATATCCATTTTGTCTGAATGCATTTCGCAAAATGAAAAACAGAAGAGAAATATTTCCACAGTTTTGTTCCAAGGCATTAAATTCAACACACCTCCTCTCCTTAAACCTAGTTCAATGAATATTAAAAGCTAAAAGGTGTTCTAAGATCTTGCATAATTTCACCAGGAAAAGGAGTTGGTGATGGACAGCAGACAGGCAACAGGACCTTTGGATTGTGAATGTGGGCATTGCCTTTTCCTTACTGTGAGTTAGCAACGTAAATTCTGAGGAACCTTCTGAGCTGAAATTTTTATTCAAAAAAATGCTTAAAATAAAAAGCAAACCTCCAGAAAAAAAAAAAATAATCATTAACACAAGCTTATATATTAAGATGACACTCCATTATTAAATCACAGTTGCTGAAAAGCATGCTGAAGGACATTGCTGTAAACAGTTTTCCAAAGCAGCTGAATGCACCTGATCACCTAGTGCCTAGTGCACTGAAAAGTAAAAATTGCAAAATCAAGGAATCTCTCCCCACCTTCCTTGGGTTCTCTGCTTCTTAATGTAGTACCTGGTAATCTCAGTGACTAACAACATTGAAAATGATTGAAACTTCCCATGTATCAATACTGTTAAAACATTAGGAAGTCACCACCAGAGACTCCTTCTAAAGTTTAAAGGACTGGATGTATACCATTGATACCATTTCTTCCAAGGCTTTGCTCAGTTGTTGCCAGAGAGCAGGGCTGCTAGGAGTGAAGCCTGGCAAGTTCAAAACTTGTAACAATAAAAAAAATAAATATAAAAACTATAAGTAAAATTAATGGTAGATCAGCCTTCCTGGAAGAAACAAAGGAAAAGAAAGTGGTTGCCCCTCTCTAGAGCAGCACTTCTTTGCAATATGCTTGTAAGAGCTTAGCTCTGCAGAATTAAGGCCATGTTTGAGTTAAAAACTTATTATATGAATACTGCATAGTGTAAAAGTACTTCATATTTCTGTATAACAACATGGGTTTTATGTTTACTTCTATGAAAGGCTCTGAGCTGCATCCAAACATGGTGTATACAGAAAAAAAGTATGTTTTTTCTTTACTGCTGCCTGATGTTTTTATTATTCTAAGACCCATGAAAATCAATAGTGCAATATACAGGCATTTCAAATGAGATATTACACTGCCAGAGTGAATATACCCCAAATAAAGTATAACACAGCTTCTGCTCAAGTGACTCAGTTACTGATGATTTGAATCAGACAAGATATTCCATCTATTTAATATGAACTGTGTAATATATATAGAGAACATTTTATTATAACCCCTGAATACTGTATGCTACTACAACACACAACTAATGTCAATTATACAGATATTTCATGAATTCCAAAAGATTTAAATAGAAGAAAAAAAAAAATCCATGGGAAATAAAATATTTGGCCTATTACTCTGTAACAAGGAGAAAACAATACTATGTTCTGTTTGGACCATATCCTAAAGTCAAAGATAAAATAAACATCAACCATAATATTAAGATCAAGCCTGATGAAAAGCACTCTGGTTGCAATGCTCAAAACTTGCTAGTTCTGAAGTTGGCTTAAAACCAGATCTCTGCTGCAGCACCACATTTGCAACTTGGAAACTGAAATTTCAGAACTTCTCCAAAATGACAGAATGAAGGATTTTTTTTGAAGACAGTTTTAGCTGTCTTGCCCTTTCTTACCATAACTTTGACAATTTGATTTTTTTTTTAATTCTTTTTTTCTCCTTTTTGGCTGTTCTAGAACGTCAGAGGTGTCACTACAGGATGTGCACTTTGAGGCAGCTCTGGTCCTACACTCTCATTGATCTAATGGTCCATATGGATGTCACATTATTTGACATTTAAGTTGACAGGCTTCAAAGTGTGGAAATTAACAAAATCTTTACAAATTAGCAATTTGCTGTTTACCATTTTCTGTGAAAATTTTGAAATGAAGGTTGCCACTGCTGTGCCAAATTTCAACCTGTTATGATGGGAAATAGCTAAGGTGTTAAACCCCAAACATAAGGCTTTATAAACGCTAGCTAAAAATAATAGGCAATAAAATTGCACATTAAGATACTGCAGCAAAATTTCTTATTAAAGAGTTGTTACCCAGCATGCAAAATGAGTATCTTAAAGTGCAGTCACCATTTTGATATTTCTGCTCCAAAAACAAAGGCACCAAGTTCTAAATTGATTTTGAATGCCAAGCCATAATCTTTACAAAATGCATAATGTGGAAGGCTCTGAAAAGTCATATACAATGTGCTTGTGTTCAAATAACACCTTAAACTTCTTAGTAATGGGACTCTGGAGATGCATCCTTTTCACTGCAGATAAACCCCACTTGGCCAAGTGTGTTAAAATTCAGTGTCTGGGCAGAAAAGAGTCTAATTTTTTACGTTCCACTACAAACCTTTGAAAATCATGTTTTGCTGGTCACTGCCCTTTACATGAAAAGTAGCCAAGCTGAGCACTAGCCTTGTTTTAACACAGTACTAAGCAAAATTGTTCTCCCAGTGATGGCCAGCCTGTGGTGTGTTCCTGGCTGGCAATCCCAGGTAACTGCAGCCTCCCAAGGCCACTCAGCAAAGATGCTCCTGGAGCACCTCTACACCTGACAAACATCTCACCACCCAGCAGCAGAAGCAAACAGGAAACCCACTGCAACCATGCCAAAAAAAAAGGAGACAAAATCAGTGCAAAATCAGCTGGTTTTCTATCCACACATCCACTTCTATTATAAAACAACTTCTAAAACTCTTCACACCATGTTCTATTTTATGCCTCAGATAAAACCTTTGTCCTCATGGTTTGATAACACTGAGACTTTCCCAGGGACTTTTGCAGCTTTCCAGACTATGCACAGAACTAGTTTTTAAATGGGACACACAAAATTTAGAGCAAAATGTTATTGGCTCAGTGTCAGGAAACAAGTAGGCATGTAATGAAATACTGCTGAAAAGTTTTCCATTACCTTATTTTTGCCCCAAAATGTTCTCTTATTTTNTATTATATGAATACTGCATAGTGTAAAAGTACTTCATATTTCTGTATAACAACATGGGTTTTATGTTTACTTCTATGAAAGGCTCTGAGCTGCATCCAAACATGGTGTATACAGAAAAAAAGTATGTTTTTTCTTTACTGCTGCCTGATGTTTTTATTATTCTAAGACCCATGAAAATCAATAGTGCAATATACAGGCATTTCAAATGAGATATTACACTGCCAGAGTGAATATACCCCAAATAAAGTATAACACAGCTTCTGCTCAAGTGACTCAGTTACTGATGATTTGAATCAGACAAGATATTCCATCTATTTAATATGAACTGTGTAATATATATAGAGAACATTTTATTATAACCCCTGAATACTGTATGCTACTACAACACACAACTAATGTCAATTATACAGATATTTCATGAATTCCAAAAGATTTAAATAGAAGAAAAAAAAAAATCCATGGGAAATAAAATATTTGGCCTATTACTCTGTAACAAGGAGAAAACAATACTATGTTCTGTTTGGACCATATCCTAAAGTCAAAGATAAAATAAACATCAACCATAATATTAAGATCAAGCCTGATGAAAAGCACTCTGGTTGCAATGCTCAAAACTTGCTAGTTCTGAAGTTGGCTTAAAACCAGATCTCTGCTGCAGCACCACATTTGCAACTTGGAAACTGAAATTTCAGAACTTCTCCAAAATGACAGAATGAAGGATTTTTTTTGAAGACAGTTTTAGCTGTCTTGCCCTTTCTTACCATAACTTTGACAATTTGATTTTTTTTTTAATTCTTTTTTTCTCCTTTTTGGCTGTTCTAGAACGTCAGAGGTGTCACTACAGGATGTGCACTTTGAGGCAGCTCTGGTCCTACACTCTCATTGATCTAATGGTCCATATGGATGTCACATTATTTGACATTTAAGTTGACAGGCTTCAAAGTGTGGAAATTAACAAAATCTTTACAAATTAGCAATTTGCTGTTTACCATTTTCTGTGAAAATTTTGAAATGAAGGTTGCCACTGCTGTGCCAAATTTCAACCTGTTATGATGGGAAATAGCTAAGGTGTTAAACCCCAAACATAAGGCTTTATAAACGCTAGCTAAAAATAATAGGCAATAAAATTGCACATTAAGATACTGCAGCAAAATTTCTTATTAAAGAGTTGTTACCCAGCATGCAAAATGAGTATCTTAAAGTGCAGTCACCATTTTGATATTTCTGCTCCAAAAACAAAGGCACCAAGTTCTAAATTGATTTTGAATGCCAAGCCATAATCTTTACAAAATGCATAATGTGGAAGGCTCTGAAAAGTCATATACAATGTGCTTGTGTTCAAATAACACCTTAAACTTCTTAGTAATGGGACTCTGGAGATGCATCCTTTTCACTGCAGATAAACCCCACTTGGCCAAGTGTGTTAAAATTCAGTGTCTGGGCAGAAAAGAGTCTAATTTTTTACGTTCCACTACAAACCTTTGAAAATCATGTTTTGCTGGTCACTGCCCTTTACATGAAAAGTAGCCAAGCTGAGCACTAGCCTTGTTTTAACACAGTACTAAGCAAAATTGTTCTCCCAGTGATGGCCAGCCTGTGGTGTGTTCCTGGCTGGCAATCCCAGGTAACTGCAGCCTCCCAAGGCCACTCAGCAAAGATGCTCCTGGAGCACCTCTACACCTGACAAACATCTCACCACCCAGCAGCAGAAGCAAACAGGAAACCCACTGCAACCATGCCAAAAAAAAAGGAGACAAAATCAGTGCAAAATCAGCTGGTTTTCTATCCACACATCCACTTCTATTATAAAACAACTTCTAAAACTCTTCACACCATGTTCTATTTTATGCCTCAGATAAAACCTTTGTCCTCATGGTTTGATAACACTGAGACTTTCCCAGGGACTTTTGCAGCTTTCCAGACTATGCACAGAACTAGTTTTTAAATGGGACACACAAAATTTAGAGCAAAATGTTATTGGCTCAGTGTCAGGAAACAAGTAGGCATGTAATGAAATACTGCTGAAAAGTTTTCCATTACCTTATTTTTGCCCCAAAATGTTCTCTTATTTTACAAATCAATGAACAAAAAGATTTGCTGGGTCAGAAAATAACTCCAGAAAGGATCAGTATCTTCTTATTTAATCATACTCTCTTTAAGTACATTTACACCAGGGAACAATCCCTTCAATAAGTATTTTTATTTAGGTCACTTTCCTCTTTCATATCTATCTGCATGAGACTGGAGCACTAGTTGTTCATAACTTGAGTCATCTCGTTTGTAGTTGCATTAATAATAATGTAAGAGTGAGGGATATAATGATCATGATGTATGTGCCTTGTAAACATCAAAGAAGATCCAGTTGAAGAACACAGAAAAAAATATTCCAAAAATTCCTTTGACCTTTGCTTCGAAGTTAGAGATGATCATGCTACTCATTTATAATTTACAGCCTGAAGCAACATGGGTCTTATTTCCTTTCTTGGAAAAAAAAAAAGAAAAGAAATAAAAGGAACTCTTGAGTAGTGAAACAGAACTCTTGAATAGGGATAGAGAAAACAGGGAAATACCATCAGTGTGGCCCAACTTTTACAGTCCAGGCCAACTCAGTGGAAATATCCTGTCATATTGTGTGAGAAAGAATTTCATGTCCATGAGAAGGTATGTGGAAAAGCTACAAGAAGAATGCAATGTGAAATTAATAATACTTTATATTACACTTGCCAGCTTCACTGGGCATGGAACAGTTTGTCTCCTCTCTGTTATTAGGTCACAACACTATCTAGAAATTTTCTATTCATTACTTAGATATCATATTAGGAGCATATACCAGCAAATCAGGCTATGTTTATGAAATCATGGATTAAGTCAAATCATAAACAGTTGGCTGTTAAGCTCTTCATTCACACATAGCTTTATTTTTGCAAAAAAAGTCTAAATGTTGGTAAAGATTCGTTTGAGTTTCCATGCTACTGTTCTAGCTATGAGCAAGAATCAGCTCTGAGGAGTTAATGAAATGTATCCCTCCTCCCAAAGTTTATTACACACAAGTGAGACAGATATTATGTCTGCAAAGGCAACCTCATGCAGGAAAAGGAATGAAAGGGCCAACAATAATCATTAAGTTCAGCTTCTTGCAGTTCTCTATGTCCATGACACGAGGTTGAAGAGCACATCCATTCCCTGTGCTTCTGCCTCATGACACCCCTAAGACCTATAAGAAAGAACCAAGAGGCACAGTGCAAATGTGGCACAAGTGTAGAGAATAGAAGGTAACTGCATCTCCAATACCACTCTAGTAGCAGGAAATGTGTTAAATAAACAACCTATGAGGTCTTTGGAATTAGGCTACAAAATAGCACAGAAAATCTGGAGGCTAAAGCCAGTCTGAAGTGAGGAACACACTACATCTGATCTCAGTCATTGCTTTGACTATGTTAGATCATCATCCTGCTGCCCATGGTAGTAACACAGAACTGGTGCCACATTCAAAGTCCAGCTCTGCCTGGCTTTCATCTTTTGAAAAAGAACATTAGAAAACAAACAAGCAAGCAAACAGAACACCAAAAGATACAGTCAGCTCCCAAAGACCAAAAAAAAATTCCTTAACACTACTTACATCCATAAATGAATCTCCAACTCAATTGGAAGTTTAATTCCAGATCTTGAGGTATATCCCTCCAGTGTCCTGGGCTCCACAGAGCACAATATGATTAGAAGAAGTAGGTAAGCCTCAGGTCCTGAGCAGGAGCATCTCCTAATGCTGCTGCACTCAAAGACCAATCCCAGAAGCCAAGCTCATACTAACAGCTGCATCACTCCCTTGAAGCCACTTTACTCTCACCCGGATTTAGAAACAGATCTCCACAAACTCTGAGCACAGACTCATTGAACCCTGGAATCAACAGTCTTTGCATTCTACTCTGCATTAATTTTATTGCAGTTTTCTAATTGCAATTTTTTTAATCTGTATTAATAACATTTTCAGTGCATTACCTTTACTGCAAACACATTGTGCTTCTTTGGATTCCACACCAAAATGCAGAATAAAAAGCAAGAATGCCCTGTCCCAAGAAAAGAGGAAAAAAAAAACCAACCCTGCTCATTCTTTACATAGTATATTTTTGGCTCACTGACTAGGGTTTGGGAAGGAGTCTGAATTTTCTTTGCTATCACAGATGTGTCTGATCACAGATGAGTCATTTAGTCTTTCCATGCCTCAAACCCTCATCTCTAGAAATGCTGCACTATACTGGACTAACTCTCTGGTGAGTGGAGAGAATATATTTGTTAATATATTTTCACACACTTAGTAATGAGGACCATGTAAGAATAGAGAAAGAGATTTCCTTGGAGTATCTTATATTTGTTTTTTTGAAATACAGATAGGGAAAGGGGATTTGGAAG
>VYZU01005116.1:0-27982 GCA_013401355.1 Ceyx cyanopectus
CTACCTATCACCTCAAGAAAAAAGGTATCTCATTCAAGACATAAAAAGGACATTAGTACACAGCTAAAGCAGTCTTTACACGAGAATCATTGGTCCAGTGTTGAGATACTAATGCAATAAAAACATCAGGGATACTAAGAAAAAGCCTCAGGAGGGAAGAATTATTGTGCTGAAATAGTATTTTTAACATTTGCAGGGTTTTTTTTTACTACAAAGTACATTTAATTTTTTCATGTGCATCTCAAGATATTACTTGCCTCCTGCCTTGTAGTGTTCTGACTTTATTGAGATTCCTTTTATTCTTTGTATTCATGTACTTAAATCCTCTCCCTGTTATGCATCTCTTCGTGACTGATGAACTCCTTTATAGTTCTGCTCACATCACTGCCAGGTGGGACATTCAGTATCAGAGCACGAGTCAATAGCAGGCATGAGTCAAGCACCAAACAAATACTAAAAAACCCTGCTGAAGGTGAAATTGCTTGTGGAAAGACAGCACAGGTCGCTTGCAATTCCTTTTCCAGTGCCCTTGGCTCCCATAGCAGGTGACAGAAACCAGCAGAGCAGCACTGAGTACTGCTTGGTCATGTTTCCCGTTAGAAATTATTAACAAAATTGCACACTGTGGTGACTGATATCACAGGACCCATTTAAATGTTTTTACTTATTTTTAAATATAAACACCAAACAGAACTTAATGATATTTCTCAAAAGCAGATACATGCCAAATCTTAAGGTATTGTATCTTTGTGAATCTTATCCCCACCCCCAGCTGACTTCAGATTTTTACAAGCTATAATGCAGCTGAATTTCAAACCACATCTTGCTTCATAAATACTACCAAATGCAGAAATTTTAACACTTCAGCTATTAACATCACATTCTGCTTGCTGCCAAGACGCATGACAAGCTGCATGTTGGTTGTTACCCTTCCTGCTTCCTCTCACAGCAGGCAGCAGACATGTTTTGCAGCAAGAAGCTGCAAATGCAAATCTCCAAGCAGTTTGAAATTTGTGCCTCCCTTCAGTCTGCTGTGACACTTAATGCACTTTGATACATAAGATGTACTTGGAAAAGGGGCTCTGAAATGGAAACAGTAAGTAGTTGGATTAATTCATTAATACTCTATGTTTGTACTAGTGATTTGCTGAAGACACCAATCAAGTAGTAAGATGGCACAAAGACAGGATGCCTGGAAACAACTCAGCACAACTGGGACCAGTAATCCCATTGTGCTTTCCATTATTATTTGATGAGATGTTTCTCATGGGCCATTAGTAATTGGGGTAAAGTTTCTAGCACATTGAGTGAGGCTTAAAGAAGGAAGGCTCCACTAGTCACTGATGTCTAGGAGTAATAAACCTATATAGATAGGTGGAAAGAATGAAAATGCTACAGACACCTCACCTCTAAGTTTTGGCCATCAAAAAGAATTTCAAACACTAGAATTCCAGTGAGGAATATACCACATTTTAAACAAGGAAATGTTTACAGCTGTAAGACTTAATTTTTTTTTAATTCTCTTTCATAAACACCTTCATACTGCACGTTTCTTTATGAAAAATGACACTCTTTGTAGTTCAGTAGTAATTTAATTCAGTTGTTGATCACTCTGTTTTGACAAAGAGCGGAAGGCACTATGAAATCAAGTTCAGGTAGTAATTGTTTCTTCAATACCACCTTACACAAAGGCTCTGATGAGTGAATAAGTAACTCCATAAGCAGCAGTTGAAGATCAACTTAGCTGATTATTAACAATCTCAGAAATCACTTCCCATAACATGGCTGAGACCTGAATATTCTATTTGCAGAGAACAAACTTCCCCTCAAATTCTTACCGCCTGGGGGTGAAGGACTTGGCTGTACTACCAGCAACATGGAGAAAAAAAATAATTAAAACAAAACAAAAAATACTTTCAGGCTTTACTAAGTTTACAGGTAACCAGATAAACAAACAAGCACCACTTTCTAGAAATGAAGAATTCCTTCTTATTTCCAACCTAAAGCGACCCTCTTCCAGTTTGAAACCATTACCCCTTGTCCTGTCACTACAGGCCTTTGTAAAATGTCTCTCCCCAGCTTCCTTGTAGGCCCCCTTCAGATAGGGGAAGGCCACAAGAAGGTCTCCCCAGAGCCTTCTCTTCTCCTGGCTGAACAAGCCCAGCTCCCTCAGCCTGTCCTCTTAAGAGAGTTTCAGCCCTCAACATACTCAGGTCAAGACTGACCAAACAGGACAGGAGGTGCCTCCTTGCTTGCTTGCCTTTGAATTCAAATTGCTAACAAGAAAAATTTCACCTAAATAGAATGTAATTATTCACATAGGACTTTTGTACTGACTCATTGTTAAGCTCTTTTTCTCAGATACGCTGCTTGGACTCCATTGCCTAACCAAGGCTTCAGACCATGGCTGTGAAAAGAGATTCAATGTGGGCCCCTCTCAGAGGGGTCTGCTGGAGTAGGGAAGGTGCTCAGGCACCTCCTGTAGCATGGCCATTCCCTTTTGGAAATCAGAACCTGTAACATGAGAGGAGAGAGTCAAGTGAGCTGACATCTCTATTCAGCAAAACAAGCACTGTGCTACAAGCAGAACTTCAAAAAGATCAATTTTGCAAAATGAGAGGCAACATCAATTTAGTAAATTTCCCCTGAAGGTGCTATTCAACCCCATTTCATCCCCAGCTACAGTTGTCATGTGGCAAGACAGAACTCTTGAGAGAACTGGTCTGGCACACAGGTCAAAACACAGTGAAGTTCATACTTTCTCCTGTGGACAAGGAATTGATCAACAGGATTTTAGGGCAATGAGCAACCTCAAAGACACCTTACAAGGCACAGCGCCTCAAGACAGGAGGGCAAACAGAAAGAGGTAGCACTTCAAAGCACTCAGGAGACTCAGAAAGGTATCCTCACACTTCTCCAATGTGCTGAAGTATATACTAGCTGGTCTCAGCAGAGTGCATACTATTTTAGAGTACATTTTTCTTAAGAGCTTTACCTCTGATAATGTACAAAAAAACCCACTGTAAATTGATTCTGTTTTAACAGACCAGATAATAGTAATTGTACACAGTGAATTGCTCATACATAATAAAAGTGGTGGTAGAGTTTAACTTCAAATTACACCTTCCGTTTTTATTAGAATGTAGAAGTTACTCTTGAAACACCCTTGACATATGAGACATTTTGTAAATTATGGGGGCAGTTACATAACTGAAAATTGAAATAAAACTTTACAGCTGCCTATCATTTTCAATAACAAAAAGAAAAGGTATAGGAGACTATAGTATGACTCCTTTATGATATGCCAAATTTACTTGGGGAATCATTGCTATTTAATAATGGAGAACAGACAATAGGTTCTGCATAGGCTACAGAAAAAAAAAGGTTAGATTCAATCAAGTTTCAATCTAAAAATCTTGCTTCTCACACTAATTGAGAACAAAGTGACATGTCAAAAATATTTATCATTGATAGAACAGTGCAAAAGGACATGTGGAAGGGATGTTCACACTGTAATTAGAGTGAAGTCTGATTTTTTTTTCCCCCCCAAAAAAATCTGCAATAGGAGAAGAAACATGAAAGATTTATCACTTCGGTGCTCTACAACAACAATACAATGATGACTGATCTATACATGCTATGTTTTCTATTTCCAAAGTGAATCTACTATTTGATAGTATAAAACTCAAAGACAACTACCAAAAACCACTTGTGGTAGCCAGTGTTTCATTAGCCACTGATGAGCACAGGAGATTTTGTGCTCTCAAAAAAATTGTCAACAGACTGGCTTAGGCCAACCCAGGTCACTGTTGCTCTCAGAAAAGGGTGGGTGGCTCCATTCTCTCATCTTCCTCAGCTGCCCCCTCTAGCTTGGTCTTTTGTCATCATTACCACACCTGTGACCATGCCACCAGTAAGATCAAAGACCTGGATATTGAGACATCCTTCACTGAAAGGTACTTTGGGGTTATTCGTTGGCTTGGTTTAAATTTCACCAAAACTGTTTGCCAACTAATCTTTGCTGAACTGAGATGATCTGCAAGAGGTAGGCTGGAGGACAGGCAACAGAAAGACAAATCCAGAACCTTCAACCTCTGAATGCTTCCTCCAACTCTGCCAAAGCATTCATAGATGCTTTGCATTCACTGCCCTCCATGTGGCCTCATAAAATGGAAATCCTGCCCAAAAGACTTCCATTCTTCCCACACTGAAGAAAAATTGCATAGTTTAATTCAGTCTTATCCAGGTTATGAAACAGACATAGTAAAAATGGCTGGCACACAGGGAACTGAACTTGAGGTTGAATAAAGAACTCATCTAGGATTTCAATGTAACAAGGAAATATTCCTGAAGGTTGTTCTCCAAAAAGAAAACTAAACAAATACACATAAAAGGTCCACAGTAAACAAAGGAAAGTTTTCCTACCATGTATTTAGTACAGACTAAGAAAACAAATCCCAGGAAACATGTAAAAGGCACCAGGCTTCAGCTATAGGATTATGCATGTTTTTGATCCTTTCCCATTTGTACTGTAAAGTGAAATACAGGCTTTTAAGTCAGAGGGCAGGATGTTCCTGTGTTAAGTATCACATGAACTGTTAAATCAGTCCTTTTCCCAAAGGGTTTGTAATCTCTGCTGGGTGGACTGGTTCCAAACAGCTGTAGTCACAGGGAGCTGTTAAAAAATAATCAATAATCTTGTAACAGATTAAGAGCAGTCATGAGGGGAAGAGTGTGACTTGACAAAATAACAAATATTCAGAAATTGCATCCTTGGTTAAACTACAATAAAAAGGCATGGAAACATATATAGACAAACTCAGTAAAGAACAGTGAAGGGAAAACCTAAAATAAAAAAACAGTCTCCTTCAATGCATGGATGACCAGGCTTCCTATGAAGCAGACACTGCTGATGTATTCACCCAAGTACCTTCTGGAAAAAATAAGTAGAAGCACTATTAAGAAAGAGACAAAATTAATTTGTGTTACCAAAATTAACTTTGATATCAAGCTGTTATTATTCAATTTTCTGTTGACCTAGTTGCAATGATCTAATAGAAAAAAATGGGGTAATTTAAATATTTTACACATCAAGAACGTACTGCAAAGCCACAGGGAGTTAAAGATCAAACATATTAATGCACAAAGTAAATAATTGTGAATAATCATGATTCTTATTTATTATCCCTAGCACAGGTTTTTGATATCTTTCAGTATTTGAAGCTGAACAAATTGGAAGCATTTTTGGTGGATGGCTTAAGTACATCAGTTTGAGTCCAGAACTAGGATACAGCTCTTAGCATTTTTTAGGTGCACATAAATAAATCCTGGGTGGAAAACATCACAGAAATTCAGGAGGTTAAGAAGAAAAGTTACAATGACTTTTTTTTTTTTTTTTTAAGAAGAATACTCATATTATCTAAATAGTTCTACTAAAACTGTGTAGTTCTACAACAAGTGTTTTGTATTAGCTTCAGATTCAGCTATTTAACTAGAACAAGCTCCTGTTTAATTTCCCTTACCAAAAATTAAGCAAAAGTTTCCAACATGATTCTGAACATACTGAAAAACACTACTATTATTTCTCAACCTAGAGGTCAGTAAGAAAGTTCAAAACATGGGAATAAAGTTTAAATTCACAGTGAAAGCAAAATGTAGAACTTTTAAAATAAAAACAGACAACCAAAAAGTTATCAAAAGTAAGAACTGAGAGAATTTGAGACAGTTGTAAAAAAAGGAACACAAAAAGCAACCGCATGAGCAAGTTCTTGTGTTTCTGTTGCCACTGATCCTATGACAAGAACAATAAAAATGGTTTGCTTTTCCAATTTCAAAGGCAATTAGTATCTACACGGATTCATCAAAACCTGAATTCCTAGGTGGTTAATGGATGCTTTGTTCTTACGAACTTTATACAACTGTTCTCAACTTTCATTTTCCACTGCAGTTTTCTTCAAGAAAATAAAACCCCTGCATTTGAACACAAAATGTCTCCTGTTGCACAGTAGTTTTTAGCATCAACTGTGAGTATAAGCTTTCATGTGAATGAGGAAGGACCCCAAAGGGAATTTCTGCTTCCATGATAAAGATGCCTGTGCTTGTGGGTAAGGGACTGGAAGTGTTGAAGCATGTTTGACCTTCAAATGTCAGCATGTTCATCTTGCAAAGATTCTGGATGTTTACACAAGCATGAAGTGCTGTGACTTTCCCTAGGGACACACTCCCCAGCTCAGCAATCCATCCAGCAGAAAGACAGCTGGTGTCACCCCAGCACAACTCTATGGATGTCACCCTGCAGCCCTCGAATCCCAGCTTGCCATTTCACAGGAACTTTGCTGGGTACCAAGCCTGGCTGACGTGAGGCCATAGCTGTGTCTTCATGTGGAGGCTGTCAGCAACAAGGTCTCTGAATGAACATGTGCTAGACCTCAGCCCCCCTCTGCTCTGAGCACAGCCTTGTAATGCTGCCATGTCCCCCCATGTCCTTTGCTGGCAGACAATGGCTGAGGTGCTGCACTATCGCATCCTAAGTACTAGTTTACCAGCCCTCCTTGCCTGAAGGGCAATGTGCCCTAAATGAGAAAAACCTTACTGAAAATTAGCCAAGTTCTTTCCCACACATGTTGCAAACACTTTTCCAAGGTTGCAGATGAGCTCAGTGAGGGCTGAGTGTCAGCAGGAGGGGGGCAGCCTCTTCTCCCTTGTGCCCTACGATAGCAAATGGATGGAAGCTGGAGCACAAGAAGTTCCACCTCAATATGAGGAGGAACTTCTTTACTGTAAGGGTGACAGAGCACTGAACGGGCTCTGGAGATTTTCAAGACCCACCTGGATGCATTCCTGGGTGACCTGTGCTAGATTAGATGACAGTATAAGGTCCTGCTCTGGCAGGGGTTGGACTCAAAGGTCTCCAGGGACCCTTCCAACACCTGATATCCTGTGATGCTGTGACCCTTTGACATGGACTTTCCCCAAAAGCCAGGCTATCCGCTAAGGATGAAAATTTAGAAGCTTATTTATAAACACATGCCTAAAGTCTCTTAATGAAGGACAAAAGACCTTCCAAAGAAAGCCACTTAAATAACTAAATACAGAGTTTTACCTGCCTAAAATAAAAAGACAAGTATGGAGAGTAATTCATAACAGCACTCTGACAATAATAAACTAACACATACACAGTTGGCTACAGTATTTGTTTAGGTTTTAAAAAATTTTGTTGCTATGGTTAAAAAGTCAAGAGCCATTTTACTGTGCCATTTTTAAACACATTTTTTGTGAAAAGTAATTCTGATGTCTTGGTGATGTAAAAAACAATACCAAATCTAGAACACTTTAGAACTTAAATTCAAGGCAATAGAGCTTAAATGCAAGGCCAACTTTAAATTACATGGGCACAACAACACTGCTGAAAGTAATGAAAAAAGACCAATATAGACATAACATAATCAAAGTGCACAATAACTGCTTTTGTCCAGAGGCAAAACCTGAGCACATTGCTAATTTAAGCATCATGCAATGAGAGGTGGTTTGGCTGTTCCCAGCTCATCTTGTGTGCTAAGCCACATATGGGATAGAAGTAGTGGACGGAAGGCAGGAGGCAATTTAAAATCGTAAGGATTTAAGGTACTTTGTTGGGTTTTTTTTGATGGAGTTTTGGTGCCTTACTTGAATGCAGCTGTAAGGCAACACAGAATCACAGATCTCCATTTTTCACTGAAAAAGGAAAATCAGAGACCAATTAGAACATTCACCAGCTACCATCCAAGGCGAAACCAATGGCCATTTCTGTATAAGTCATCCTAGCTTAGCTAAGCTTTGAGTAGAATATCTCACAGCAGCTAGGTCATCTGACAAAGCAACAGGATAGTCCTTCAATACAAATGAAACAACCCCAGAAACACCCCTCAGTCTGTGACTGTACCTATCATCAAGAATGCTTTAATATACACAAATTTTACTGGAATTTGTTGAAACAGAAAACATAAAATGCTATCTAAGTTGAAGCAACTACACCTTTCTTTATATCTGATGAAGAATTGACAGGTGTGAACGAACACATCAGAATGCTCAGAACTCAGAGAATGTTTTTGCTGGGACAGAAGGGTTTTCTCCACAGTCACAAGACTAAGGTCCCTAACACCTGATGAGTTTTCCTGCAGTGAACTGCCCTGCAGGGCTTTGAACCTTTGTAGGCTCTCAGCATTCACAAGCCAGTGTGGTTAGAGGGATGAGGAGCATACACACCGTGCAATAGACACACACATCTATGCAGTGACTTCTGTTTGCTTGGAGCCTGAAGCCTGCTAGTCTCATTTGATAACCCAAGGTCTCATCATGAAAAGATAGTCAATCACCATTCCTAATTCATCCTCTCCAAGCTACTCATAACTTTGTAGTGTGCTGTCAGAGCCTCCAGACATCTTCCCTTCTATGCTGGAAAGTTCTAATTTACCATGCAATTTCTTCCATGGGAGCCATGTCATACTCCAGGCACTCACCATCAGTCTTTAAACTCTTCAGTTTCTACTATATACTTCTTCTGAAGAAGACCAGAACTGCACAGCATTCACAAATACAGCTAAGTCCATAACTGGCACAGTGCTACAGTTACATTCTACATCTTGTTCCCCATTCCTTTCCTAATAATTCCTAACACTGCATTTCTTGGCTCTAATGAACCTATGTTTTCACAGAGCTATTAATACTCAAGGTCTTAGTCCTGAGAAGGTGAGGCTACTCACATTATCACCAAATAAACTAAGATTAATTTATTATGTGCTTCTTTCCTGTGCACTACATCAATTTTTGCCTGACATTTAATCTCCAGATCAATATCAAAGACCCATCTGATTTTCTTCAGAGTTTGCCTTTATTATGTTGAGTAACTTAAGTGTCATCATCAAATGGGTCACCTCTCAATTTACTCTTTTTTCCAAATCACAAATATTTTTAATGTCACAGGCACAAGAACTGATCCCTTGAGATTCTACTGGTGACCCTTCTCCACCTTGAGGATGGACGATTAATTCCTGCCTCTTTTAATCTTTCTTCTTATTTAGCCACATAAGAGTTTTCTCTTCTATTCCATGGTAGATTAATTTCTTTAATAGCTTCTGGTAATGGACCTTGTTAAATTTACTTTGAAAAATCAAAGTAGACACACTATCCATTTGTCTGCCTACTCTTTTAAAAAAACCTGAAATAGCCTCTTGCTCAGTATCATAATCATGGACAAGCCCAATATTCTTAGGTGTTCAGCACCACCCTACTCCTCAATCAGGCTCACTGAATGTATTTCCAGGACCTTCCCTAGCACCTTTTAGAAACATCCAGCAATTCCCATTACTGACTTTTCTTTTGCAGTTAACAACTGCAGCAAATTTGTTGGCAACATTCAATCCTCCTCTGAGACCAAAATGTATTTAAGCATGAGATCTTACCACTGCTTTCAGTTAGGTGACAGAAATCTGTAGGAAGATGCTTCATATGCAAATCAATTTAATGACATGTGGTAAGATATACACTTCCTTTCTCTCCCTCTCCCCATCTTCCCTTCCTAAAGGCTAAGCAAACAACACACTTTAATTAGCAGAATTCTCCCATTGCAAAATTAAGTACTGTATGTTTAAAGAAACACACACACACACACAAAAAGATGAATCATCTCTGTGGCACTACAAAGATGCTTGGATGAAAAATTCTTGTTTTTTCTGTTCCAAAAGCTGGACACATACAATGAACAAGCTGTGAAACTTATGCAGTGATTACAGGCATTACTCACAGGTTGTGTATGTGTGAGAATGCACACATCTATCTAAACCAAATATATATATATATATATATGCTTCATAAAGAAGTGCTCATCCCTTACGTTCACGTGTACACACGTGTACATACACGTGTACATGTGCATACATGTAAATGCTGTTTCAAGCACTTTAACAATTTGAAGCCCAACTATCAATAGTTCTAGTTTCAAAACTTCTCCCCAGCCTTTCTCCATCCTTCTAACTAAGAACTAGGGATGACACTCCTCACCCTCATGACCTTTAGAAAATTAAACCTCTGTCTCCACAGAGTGTTCAGGTTAAGGTTAGAGAAACTTCCAAACAGAATATTAGTTCTGCCTCCAGGAAAGATTTGAGGAGTGAGCAGCAACTAAGGCTGTGGTTGAGCCATGGAGTCAGAAGAAAACACTGAATAACTCTGAGGTGTACACAGTGGGGACAGGGTGGGCAAATAGGGAATTGCACAGGAATTATCAAACAGTGGTTGGAAGACCACCTTAGCTCCCCCCTTTCCTAATTTTCGAGCTCTTTTAAACCTTACTAATGTACTACTCTTTTTCAGCATTACTGTTTGTGGTCAACTTCACTTCTTTTTTATATAAAGAAGTGAAGAAAAAGCAGAGATGTGTTGCTTCTGACCCCTGACATAGTCCAAGAGCCTTGACAGAAAACTTAACCCAAACAGCACTGCTCATTCTAACAGAAAACCGATTTATGTTGTCAAGCTCCTAAACATAAACAAAACCAAATAAAACTAACAAAACCAAATGAAACAAACAAACAAATCACCATAATAGTTCTTCCATTTGTTAAGCTGTCTTTAATGGATAGCTACGGAGAGGACTCTCATGTATCAGTGGCCAGTTCCTGTAAGCTGTTCCTGAAGTGTTTACATGACCCATTCTGCTTTCCTCTGTCCACTGCAAAGAGCAAAATAAAGCCCATTTTCAATGTTTACCTATGAGGAATTCTTTTACTGCTTAACAGCTCTGCAGATCTACTTGTAATCTTCAAGATCTCAGCAAGTTCTTGTGTGGCAACCTGTTCCACAATTCCTTTTCTTACAAGGACCTTACTGCAGTCACAAAACGAGTAAAACCTATGTACCCGAAAAATGCACAGAAACACCAGCTCAGATTTATTTCTTCTCCTCCTTGGCTTATTACACAAAAATAAGATGATTAATATTTACTCTTAGTCATCCATAAAGGTAGATTCTGGTCACCACCAGAATGCTAATTTTGCTTTATCTCTTCAAATCAAGGTTTCCATGCCTTTAGCTAGGATTTGTCTAAACCAACAGCTGAACCAGTGTTTGGCAAAAATGAGGAGGTGGAAGCCTCCAGAAGCAGATCTGTGATTGCCAGAGGAAGTTTTCATGCTACTGGTGGGCGATCTCATTCAGGATTTCTCTGCCCACTCCCCACCTCTGTCTCCAGCTGATGGTATTTTGATCCTTGAAAAATGCCAAAAGAGAATTTAACTATTTATACTGTCCTTCTCTGAGATTAGAATAGTTGGAAAGACACAGTTCTAAGCCACAAGGCAATACAGCTGCTTAGAATTATAATTTAAAAGGTTAGTTTTTTGTTTTTTATTTGTAACTCATTATTGTTTGCATGAACCATCAGTAACCCAGCTGATACTTAACAGCCACTTCCTATTACAGAACCATAACATTCAGGCCAACAGAGAGTTCAGGTGTAACAGAAAACCATTTCCATTCAATGAAGCATGTCAGGGCATGCTCTTAATCACCCTGCTGCAAAGGACACTGAGGAGCTCGCTTCAGCAATAGAGACCCTCAAAGCTTGTCACAATCAGCTCAGCCATGAGGACACAGACCCTCAAGAGAAGTCCAACTGCCAGCTCAATGCCAGAGCCACCAGTGCAGCCAAGCAGGGCTCTGGACCTGGGCAGGGACCTGGGTAGGGAGCACCTGCCAAGGTTTTGATGCAGTGGAAGGAAGCCAGTGTGTTAGGACACCTTATTATCCCTGCAGCACTTGCAGTTTCACAGCAGGAGTGTGCCTGGGCTCTGCAGGCAGGGCTTTCTTATCCACCCGCCAGCTCTATGCCAAAAATACCACTGGTAGGCAGGAATACTGTCTGCGAGGGAGCAAAGAAGAGAGATGAAATATTTCTCCCAATGCATAGTTGTGACTTTCATTGCACCTGGAATATCTTTACCCGTGGTCTCCCCATTAAGCAATTCAGATTGGCAGTACTTTTGGAGATCCTCTCCTTCCTGTCAGTGCTGTCACAAAAACTAGACACGATGTAGTTGTGTAGGTGAAACTAAGTGCTTTTTTTTTTTTAATTTTAGGAAAAGAGTGCAGTGTGAGGCTTGTCTACATCACTCACAGGCAAGCTGGAGGTGGATAGCTAAACGAGCAGAGACAAGAAAACTCCATGACAATTATTTAATGTCTTTCTGTTAATTAGGCACCGCACAGAAAAGTTAGTAGAAAGTGCTCCCAAAGTATCCTGAAGAGTTTTGCCATTGTGATCAGAAATAAGTGCGACAGGCAGTGAACTGAGAGGAAAAGAAAATAGCAAGTACTGCCATGTAGCAGAAGTAAATGAGTATTTCACACATTCCTGTGAAAAAAATCTCACCGTTAAAATTGAAGTAAACTACCATATGAACCAAAATAACTGTCAATTATATATATTTAAATGTTCACTCCAGATCTGACCTCTACGTTTGCTTTGGTATAATTGGCTAGGTCTGTGCATCAAAACTCGAGTACATCTTTTCTTCTGACATCAGCAAGTGGTTAACTTTACAGGCTGTTAGAGTAACAAAGCATGACAAGTTAATAAATATTTTCCAAGATGTTTTTGTTAAAGCCAGAAACAGAAGCCAGCTTTTCACTACATAAATGAACAGCAAAATATACTTGTCATATAACCTAATCCACTTGTTCATGAACAAATGATTGCAAGCAATCACATTTTGATTGACAGAGGCTACATACATAATGATATTCCAATACATCTGGATCCTTCCAACACAGTGTGAATACAGTGCTTCACAACATACAGTAACAGGAAAATTGTTTGAAAGAGTCACACAGGAATATGCAAGCAAGCACTTCACAGGGTGCAGTTACCCCTGTCCTGGCAATTCTCCTCTCTTTACCCCACCTGCCAGCATTCTGTCTTCCATGCCCATGTATCAACACATGAACATCTGCAGACCACCACCTCTCCTTGCTCTCCAGGGCTATGGTGCACCATGAGCAGCTGAGCTGGGGTGTATTTCACCAACAGTAATTGAAATGTCATCTATTCTGAAAGTCATAGCCTTACATTTATCCAAGGTATTCAAAGAATCCCAGCACTAGGACAAGGATGCCCACTCCTGCTGCCAGCTGGGAACAGAGAGCGAGTTACCTCATTTCACAGCCCCCCCTGCACAAATTCACCAGCTGCTCTTCCTCAGGCAGGAAGCAGAATCACAGAATCACAGAATGTTAGCGGTTGGAAGGGACCTAGAAGATCATCTAGTCCAACCCCCCTGCCAGAGCAGGATCACCTAGACCAAGTCACCCAGGAACACATCTGGGTCTGGAGTGTCTCCAGAGAAGGAGACTCCACAACCTGCCTGGGCCAAAGCTCCGTCACTCTCACTGGGAAAGAGAGAAGAGAGCAAACCAGATGCCCACCCTGCCTTAACACTGTCAGGAACTCTGCCCTGCTGCTGCAGCCGGTGGCAGGTCTCCTGCCAATGCTAACAAGGTCAGGTTTGTGGCCAAGCTATTTTTCAAGAAGTTTCCACAAACCAAAGTGGAAATTATGAGCTTCTTGGCACTGCCTGATGAAACCCTGTAGCCATACCCCAAAGCAAGCTTATAATGTCACCCAAAAAAAAACAACCTGCGCCCAAAAAAAAACCCCAAACCCTGGATTTTTATTTCCCCCCAGCTGTCTGACACATGATTCAAGAGACCTAAATATCCACCTAGATTCATATTTCTGTCATAAGGCAGCTAACAGAGCTTCAAGCCAGTAATACGCAGACACAAGATGATGTCATTTTCTAAAAGCAGGAAGACAAAGATAAGTCTAAAGGCAAATGCCTTCAGTGTGTTCAGAAAGGTAACCAAAATTTACTTGACAATTTTCTCTAAACAAGAAGTTTCCCCTCTTCAATGAACTGAAACTATAGAATAATCCCGTGTTCCTGGAAGCATGCAGTGAATAAATACACTGGCAAATTAGATCTATGGCATGGGAACATTTTCTTAAATCTTGCACTTTTAAGAACATTGCAAAGTCCTGCACAAGGGCACAAAATCACACCTTAAGATTAAATTAGTTATGGTTTTATTCTTTGGATTAACTTAGAACGTTTTTAAGTGGTGTATTTATGTGGCCAATGCAAAGACACTTGGCTGACCCAAGTAACAGGCTATCATTTTACCTTATTTAAACTACCCCTTTTATGCTTTAGTTATATTCACTTAAAAAAAAAAAAGCTGTGCAATCTAATAAACCTAATCAGTATTACTAAAGTATACTACAAGTATATATGCTACAGGTAGCTGCAGTAACTACCATCATGCACAGTTCCTAGGGAAGTAACTCCTGGAGCAGCCCAGTGCTGCAGTGACAGGTTCTCTACACATCACAGAGCCTCGGCCCAAGGCTGGGATGCAAATGGGCTGTGAAGATGCTCTGACCTGACAGCAGACACATTTCTGGCACCTGCTGTTTCTCACCTCTGTGGAAAACAAATGTCAAGATGAAAGAAACTATTAGCTGACTCAAGATATTTAAAGTGACTCTTTAAAATGACCCACTCCTCCAGGATCCTCCTCTGATAGACTTTCACCACACACAAGAAAGTCTAACTTTCACTCAGGATCAAAAGATGAGCATCAGCACTGGAGAAGGGTGGCAGACACACCTGCATAAGCCTCAGTTAGAAGGAAATCAGACAAAAAAAATAGCATATGGGGTGATTTTAGAAAAGAAAATAAGAACTAAGTTCAAAGCATTAATGAGCAAGAGGTGCTTTAAATGTCTTTATTTTTTTTTTGCCTCCAGCAAGCAAAGCTTACTTTGCTACCTAAGACAGCAGACACTCAGCTCCCAATAATTTTTCATTCACAACCACAACTCAGGAAAGATACCTTTAAAGTTCAAGTCCAGTTTCTTACTCCTGTAGGGAACTGTATATAGTCCTGTTCATAAATTTATGAACTTCTAAATTACTGGACTTCTTATTCCTTTTAGCAGAAGACTGCTGGAACTCCTTACTCTTGCAGAAACCTTTTTGTAATTTCCAGATTAAATTTATTCATGGCCAATTTATATTCATTTGCTCTTGTGATGACACTGTCTTTTATCTTAAATTAGGTTTAAGTTCTCCAGGGCACTGACCAAATCTATGTAAGTATAGAGAGTCCTGAGCATAACAGTTCTCCCATCATAATTCAGAGC
Organism: Ceyx cyanopectus; assembly: GCA_013401355.1. Lineage (NCBI taxonomy): Eukaryota > Metazoa > Chordata > Aves > Coraciiformes > Alcedinidae > Ceyx > Ceyx cyanopectus. Next base: position 15,239 of record VYZU01005116.1, read on the forward strand.
TTTTCTTACAATGACAACACAATAATAATAAAAATTACTTTTTTTCAGTTCTGCTAGTCTGATCTTCTTCTGCCACATGTCTAATTAGGGCACTCACATGGAATCTGATCCAATATGTCACGATGAAGCCAGGTGGGGCTGTGGTTCTGCCTCCCCCTAACAGTTGCCATCTGACACACTATAAATCATTTTTATTGTCACTGTGTAGAACTAAAGAAAACATGGGGGGAAAAAAACCCAACAAACAGGAAGACAAACATGGCTCTTTTAGAACTGCAATTTTTGGTGGAAGTAATCAACACAAAGAAGTCTAGAAGGCACACCTTCTTACCTACAGTAGCATCAACAACGATAAAGTGCAGGCATAGAGAAACCTACTTTGTATTCATACAAACAAACATCATATGTAGAAACTTCAGTGAACAATAAAATTTCTCTGATGCTTCTTAGTACAGAATTTTGCACATCTGCTGTTTTTGGCACCTTTGACCATAGTGGCAGGATGCTTGTTAGTCACTCTGCAGTCAAGTTGCCACACTCACCACCTGGCATCAGGCAGAGCAATACAGTGAGTTTTGCATATTGTACACAAATGAACATCAATTCTAGAGAGATTGCATACTTTCTGCATTTTTTCATTACTTATTTAATAGAATAACTGGCCCAAGTTGCTTTCCACACAGTTTAGCTGCCCTGATTTAGCTGAAAAGCAAGTTTCAACTCTAACATTTAAACACAAAACTAGGCAGCCAATTTATCACAATTTGAATGGCAGTGGTAAAGCAACATACTTAAAAAGCTCATGGAATAATCTCATAAAAACATTGTGCCTAGAATATTAATGACAGCAACAAATTAACATGATTCTGTTTTCTGAATGCTGACAGAAGGTTAAAAAATAAAAAGACTGAAGCTCCCTTCAAAATTAGTGAATTGATTTGAAGCACCAAGGACACAGAATAGAAAGCAAGAGCTACAAAAACAGTAGCAGAAAATGAGGGAAATTATAACCTATCTTTCGTCTGCTCTCAATAAAAACAGAGTCCCTTTGTCTTTCAGAGTAAGAAACTGTTATGAAAAAAAAAGGGGGGGAAGTATTTATTTGGGGAAAAGATGGGTAGTTTAGAAGCAAAAATAAAAATAGAGTGTACACATGCATGCCTATATGGGAATGTAAAAAAAAAAAAAAGGAGGGAGGGAGGAGTATGCACATGGGTGGTTTGCAATCACTCATGAAAATAGTATCAGGAAGAGGAGGAGTATTTTCTCTTTAGTTAATACAAAGGAATGAAAAAATCAGACAAAACCCAACTCTGAGAAGATAATACAGAGATGCAAAAGATATTTATGTAGATTCTCTATGATTTTATTGAAGAGAATGAAAACCCAAAGAGCAGGAAAAATAAAAGAGTGTAACTCAGCCACTCACCCAAACACCTGTAGGGAACCACGATATGCGGGTGACCGTTGCACTGCTTCCAGCCCCTCTTGCACCAGTTCTGAATTGTGACTGGCTGGTTGGCTTCCACAACGTTGGTGATTTGTAATTCAGGGTAGACCTAGTGTTAAAAGGATAAAAAAAAAACAACAACCAAAATGTTATCACAAGTGTGCACTCTGTGCCATACAATACTGTACACGTGTTTATAATGGGGTTGTTGCAATGCCAGACTCATTTTCCTATCTTCTCCCTCTTCTGCTGTGCAATGCATTTAATTCATGGTTTGAGTATGTGCACTTACCTAGAAAAGCTGCTGTGTTTGGTCATCAATAAAACATGTGGCTGCCAGCTCAGAATATAATGGTGGCTAACAGCTGGCTGTCAAAATGTAACTCAGGCCATTAGACTTCCTTCTGAGATATATATATATATATATATTTTCTGCTATTTGTGACTAGCAAACTTTCTCCTCCATGCCCAGGTGTCAAAGTTCAGATGGACACAGTAACGTGGGAGTTCAGGATAGAAAAGCCAAAGCTCTTATTATCTCCCTCAGTGCCTTTATCCCAATCACTTTATTTAATTGCACTGTCAGCTCCTCTGGCTTTTCACAAAGGATGGATCATAGCCACTGACCTTTAGTGCAGACCCACCTTCCAGTCACCTACACATGCATTTCAGTTCACTTGGGAGCAAGTTGCCTTGCACTATGCTACAGTTCCACACTATGAAAGGATTTCAGAGCATGCAAATTACATTCCTTACGGGTAAAACTTATTGGGAATATGTGCTCCTGGAATTTACCTAACAGAATCACAGAATGTTAGGGGTTGGAAGGGACCTGGAAGATCATCTAGTCCACCCCCCCTGCCAGAGCAGGATCACCTAGACCAAGTCACCCAGGAACAGATCCAGGTGGGTCTTGAATGTCTCCAGAGATGGAGACTCCACAACCTCCCTGGGCAGCCCCTTCCAGAGCTCTGTGACCCAGAAATTTGATTTTCCAAATTGTCAAACTTATAAACCCTAATGCCAAACTCAAAAGGCAGTAGTTTTCCTTTGGCTTTCCTCAAGCAATTCTTACTAATTTCCAAGTATGTCAGATCTGAGGATTTAGATGGATTTAAGGCTACAGACTACTCATACCTACCAGTGGAAAAGAAAAACAGAAATAATAAGCCTGAGAAAAAAAAAGTATTGGGAGATGGCCGAAAAATACCCTGTAGAAAAGAAACATAATCTCAACTAAAGAGAGCTGGGTTGAGATTGGGTGAATTCTGGGAGTCCAAAACCAGGGACTGAAAAAAACACCACAAGAATCTCAACTGCAGTGACTCAAGGAAAAATTATTCATCTCAATTAAGTATCTCTCTCAAGCTCACAGGATCCCAGTGAGCCACTGCTTCCTGGTACTCCCCATTCCAACTGCTTCAAATGTGACTGTGGCAAAAATGGAACAATCGGGTTATTCTAACTGCAGCTCAAGTAAAAGTTTCACTTTAAAAGGCACTAACAAACACCAGCAGAGCCTTTCCAGATTTGAGATCAGTAGTCTTTGAATGTACGTGGCCTGGTCCACAGGCATGTTGACAACAGAAAGTAACCAAAGATTACATATACTTGGGAAGAACTTATTTCTTTAAGAGATAGAAGGAAGCGAGTATAATTGTAAAATTGAACAACATTAACAGCTTAATACACAAAAAAAGACGAGGTACAATATCAGAGAAACTACTACAGAAATAAATGCTACTTTAATAATGCACTTTATGCTAAAGAGATTGAACATCAACCTTGGCTTCTTTTAGAAAACAGAAATTTTTAATCAGATACCTCTTGCTTTGCATAAGCCCTTCCCAGAAGCCACCTGATACACTTTTGCCAGCAGCAACAGCACCCTCAGCTCACTACAACTGAAGGCTAAAGTGCTGTAGAGGCTTCAGATGCAACCTTCTACGTTAACCCAGTACATGAGATGCAGTGCACTTCAAGAAAGCACACAGAGTGGAACTGAAAACTTCAGTAAAAGTTTCCTGCACTCAGAAGCTTTGCTCTGTTCTTTCTGTCAGCAGGTGACCAGGGCTCATGGTCATTGTCCACGTTACAAATATACCACCATTTCTATACTACTCACAGAAGGCAGCTCCAGGGGAACTTGCTGCTCCACCTGCTCCATCAGTGCTTCAAACACTGAACTCTGAACTGAACCAGCACGGTTGCAAAGGCAAGGAAAGCACAGCATCCCTTTTCTCTTCAATCTTTTTCTTTGCTCGCCTCAGCTCCACTGAACAGGTTTGCACATGCTTATGACTTTTGTCACAGCACTGTCAAAAGGGATAAGGATGTTGCTGCTGTGGCAAATTTCACACTTCAACTGCTGTGTAAATTCTACACTGCAAGGCACCACAGCTGCCTCAAGAGTTAACAAGCAAGATTCAAGAGAAAGATTTTTCTTTTCTTTGGACACTGCCTTTAGCATCACCATGCTGCATTCTTCCAAGTTCATACATCCACAGACATCACATCTGAGTAATTACAGCTGACTGTTACATAATACTGGATGCCATCACAAAGCACATGCTTGATATATCACACTATCACCAACACATACTCACTGGAGAGATGTTAACATTCCTCAGGCCACAAGTCACATACAGAGGAAGTAAATGCCTTAAATGAAGACCCAAAGAAGTAAAATAAATCACAATGGTTGGACAAGAATGTTGAAAATAAAGGGAGAAAAAAAAAAGTCAAAGAAATCTATGCATCCTCAGAAATATGTATATAGCATTAAAGTAACAGAAAACAGGATTCTGATCTGTGAGAACAAAGACACAGATGCTTTCTTGAGGTAAATTTCTAATAAGTAAAAGTGAACTATTATTACAACAGCACCGTAACAAAACAATAAGATATGAGAGAGAGAGAAAAAAAAGAATATTTTATTTATTTTTGCTACTTCCCCAAACCACCACTGTAACTTCTGCTTAGTACACTGGACCAAATTCCAAGTAGTTCACAGTATTTGTCAAAAGCACACAAAGACAAAGAAATACAAAGAAGCTTCCTCTTCTGTTTCTACATCAGTTACTAAACTCCTAATTTCCTTAGACAGCTCACACAAAGCTCTGTCCACCCTTCACAAAAGAAAACAGGCTTTAAATTTCATTATCAACAGTTAATGCCAGAAACTTGTATGTGTTGAGGAAAGTTCCCTCACTAAACTTACATAAGGTATTTGCTCTGAATTGGTGGGACCTACTTAGTGGCACAGAAAAATGAGCCTTGTATTTATTTATAGTGTCCCTAATGAGCCACTGCTCCTTCTAGAGAGCCAGAGAGAGCAGCTCTAGATAGCTACAGGAGATCCACATTTTCAACATTACTGTTACCTGCTGAAGAGCAATTCCTTTAATATATTTTAGAAGAAGTAGTGGAAGAAAACAAAATGACAACATAATCTAAAAATCTTAACTGGCAATCAAAAGTTACAGACAGATCTGAAATTTACTTTCTTTTACATTACTAAGTTATCTTATATTCTCCTATATATCAGAGGGGCATGATCAGTGGCACAGAGTCCACTTGGCAGCCTGTAACTAGCAGTGGTGTCCAGGGGTCAGTACTGGCTCCTTCTCATCAATGACCTGGATGAAGGGGTAGAGAGCACCCTCAGCAAGTTACCTGATGATACTGAACTGGGAGGAGTGGCTGACACACTGGGAGGCTGTGATGCCAAGTATCACAGCCTGGCTGAGGTTGGAAGGGACCTCTCTCTGAAGGTCATCTACCCTCACTCCCAAGCTCAAGCAGGGCCACCCAGAGCTGGTAGCCTAAGACAGCATCCAGACAACTTGTAAATATCTCAAGGATGGAAACTCCAGAGCCTCCCTGGGTAACTTCTGCCAACAGTCAAATGCCAGCATTAGATACAACTGAATCTCTAAGAGAGATACTTTGATTTTTAAATGTATCTCTGATATATGGTAATATAAACAGGTTTCTCCAACCAGTCACACATGCTCATACAACTTGAAAATGTTACTGCTCATTCTCTCACTACACCCCCTGATAAAATGTCCCTCCACAACTGGCCTGCATGCCCCCTTTAAGTACAGGAAGGGCTCCCCAAAGCCTTCTCTTACCCAGGCTGAACATGCCCAACTCTCTCAGCCTGTCCTCATAGGAGAGGTGTTCCAGCCCCCTGATCATCTTCATGGCCATCCTCTGGATCTTCTGGAGCAGATCCATGTCTTTTACACTGGTGCCCCCCAGCATAAGAAATGTTTTGCATAGATCTGCAGGGCAGTACCATGCTGACACACTGCACTCTCATGCATTTGGCAAGTCCACACAGAGGAAGCACAATAAATGTTTGTGTGTTTGCACTCAGTGGCTCTGCAAGATTTCCAATCCACCACTTCTCTGCAAGCTTTCCGATCTACCACTTCAGAAGCAGTGATGTGCAGAGTCCCAGCTGTCCCAGATCAGCTGCAGCAGTAGTTGAATCACATGAGCAGCAATGACACAAAGCAGGAGCCTGCTCTGAATGAGGTGCCCTGTTCTCTGTCTGGCAGTGTGTCCAGCAAACAGGCAGCTACATGCAGATTTGACTTATTAGATGTGTCTCATGTCAGAATATTTTGGTTTATTAGTTGTGGAAAGACCCTCAAATTCTCATATACAAATAAAAAAAAAATCAAACATTAAATTACACACACTTAACACATGCAACTATGGAGGCTTATTACCTCCAGTCCAATACACTCCCATGGTCAGCAGTAACACCTCTGCCACATCTCTGCTGTTTCAGCTGTGCCCTCTCATGCCTGGCCAAGCTAATCCACTCACCCCAGCTCTCTTACCCATGCAGGCACTTCTACACATAGAAGCAAAGCTACAGGGCTAGGTGTCATCCCAGCTTTTTCTGTCCTTCTCTGTAACCCAAGCAACTCCTTCGTTTCCTTAAAGATAATTATAAAAGGAGAGTCAAATGCAGCATCAGCTGCACTGGAGCAGTTTCCAAATTCACTGTCATGACCAACCTGAGAAAGAGAAGGCAACCAAGAAGAAACAGTTCTGCCTCTGTACCACAAGCCCCAGCTGATGCATTGTAATCAACATAACATCTCAGGTATTTGCACTAGTTTCCAGCTTTCTCTTGGGAAGAGATCACTTTTAACTGCCGTTTAAAAGAAAATAATCAATTCTTAAAAGCCAAACCACACCAAATTACTTACAGTAAGCAAATAATCACAGGGTGAGTGTTTTGCAAGCTAGCCAGAGAAGTATTTATTTTAATGCAACCCTGAGGACAAGCTTCCAAAGACATACTACTTCTCTTCAGCCACAACACCTAGCATCCATCTGTAACGTCTTTCTCCTTTTAATGGATGCAGCTCCACTGTGTCAGCACTCAGCCTCATCTAGGAGTTCCACAAATTGCTCTGGAAACTCTTTCTTAGGGCCCATCTGACAAACCATCCTCCTCTCTTCCAACATCTCAGTTGTTTCACTGTTACACACACTGCTGCCCTTCAAAAGTTTCTTGACATGAAACTCACCATTTCTATTCATTTCACCTCAAATCTTCCCAATTCACTCATGCTTGCATCCTGCTAGCTCCCCTTGCCAATCTTCCTGCCCACCCTGTGACACTTAAGTCCCATTTTAACATCCTTCACATTAAGACACATTTTAACTCTAAACTACTCCATTACTGATTCTACTCTATGGAAAAAATAAGAGGAAAGAAAAGGGAAAAAAAAGGGAAAGGGGGAAAAAAGGAGAAAGGGGAAAAGAGAAGCAGGTATGTGTGTGAGGAGATTATGAGTCTTCTCAGATTATCCACAAATGGTGGGAGGAGATGAGGGCTGGAAGGGAGAAGACATCAATATATTGCTGTGCTTTCACTCCTGGTCACAAGAAGATGCACTCACTGCTTTTCTCTGTGAGCAGGGTATATACAAAACCATGGTATAACATCCCAGGTGCTTCTGGAACTGAGTGGTAAAACACGAGCTGGTTTTAGTGCAGTGGCATATTGAGTTGGTTCGCCCACACAAAGCTTCACATGCACACCATCTCTTCTCTTAAAAAACCCCAAGGTGCTTTTATCTGGAATTTCACAGAAGGCTGCCACTTACCTTGTGATTAAAGCATTCAGAAAAACTGCTAGACATGAGGTAGCCTGCTCGACCCCAATTCACACGTGGGGTCTGTGCATGAACACAGCCTTTTAACTCAACACCCCCACGCTGGTTTTATCTGAGTGCTTTCCTCTGCACACAAGGGGAAGCCTCAGAAGCCCACGGAAGCAGCAATAAGGCTGCATGGTCAACTGCATTCTCCTCACTGCCTTTCAAGTCCTTGGTTTTATAATAAAAATATGTTTGCATGTCATAAGAAAAAATCAAACCAAAAAATCTTAGCCCTGCCAGGCAAATTCTGTTTACCATGTCAGGCCTCTAAAGTCTCTCTTATGTAATGATGGAGGATATCCAGCTGTTCATACTGTAAAAACCCCAGTGTAAACAGTGTTGGCCTTACAGACTGTTCCAAGATGCTTCCCTGCCCACCCTAAGTACTTTAAATGTCAGTTTAAATGCAACAAGTACTTCTGTTGCTCTGTAGGTATAAATTTTTATTCATGATGACACAGAAAAGTCAAATTTGTCATGCCACCATAAGCCTGTTCACAGTTTTACTCTGATCAAGTACAAACACAGAACATGAGACTACATCTGCCAGTTACTCTATGTAGAAAGGATAAGGACTGTAAGGACTGATGTCCTCCCAAGAGGGGAAAAACAAGCAGCCAGAATTAGTTCAGGGAAATAATAATAGAAATCTCCTCCTGTCACCGTGTCACCATACCAAGGAAGGTGTGACAGTGTAAGCAGCTAAAGAGCTTGTGTCTGTGCTTCCAGATCCTCCAACACATCAGCGGAAAGGCATCAAGGNACTACACTGAAAGCAGCATTAAGCTACACAACACAGCAATCGATCCATAACGAGACCACACACATAAAACTCAAGAAAACAAAGCCCAACCAGCAAAGTATGACCTATCTTTTTATTCTATTATCACGAAGCTGATACAGTGTTATTTCATTTCAAAAAGCACCAGCAGGGAAAGAAGGAGATCTGGTGCCAGCAATTTCTGCCTAAGATGGGCTACCATTCTGAAAGCATGAAATTAAGTAATTTAATATCTTTGCAAAAATCACTATGCATGCAAAGTTACAATTTCCTTTTTGCCAGGTTCTAAAAGAAAACCATCAATATAAATGGGCTATAATACACATTTTAAATCATCAAACTAGTTTCACAAGCTTACCCAAAGAAACCTCCCACCTTTCTGTCAAATGAGAACATATGTGACTGTAACTGAGTTGTTAGTTATGTATGTTGAGTAGATGACAGTACAAAACATACCTAAGGTACAGCATAAAATCTATGAAAATATACTTGAACAAATGTACTTGGTCTCTATTAAACTATTTCCAAGTTCCACTGCTTACTAAATGACCTACTTTATGTCAAAGTTGTCCTCAGGGCCACGCNATGAAACTCACCATTTCTATTCATTTCACCTCAAATCTTCCCAATTCACTCATGCTTGCATCCTGCTAGCTCCCCTTGCCAATCTTCCTGCCCACCCTGTGACACTTAAGTCCCATTTTAACATCCTTCACATTAAGACACATTTTAACTCTAAACTACTCCATTACTGATTCTACTCTATGGAAAAAATAAGAGGAAAGAAAAGGGAAAAAAAAGGGAAAGGGGGAAAAAAGGAGAAAGGGGAAAAGAGAAGCAGGTATGTGTGTGAGGAGATTATGAGTCTTCTCAGATTATCCACAAATGGTGGGAGGAGATGAGGGCTGGAAGGGAGAAGACATCAATATATTGCTGTGCTTTCACTCCTGGTCACAAGAAGATGCACTCACTGCTTTTCTCTGTGAGCAGGGTATATACAAAACCATGGTATAACATCCCAGGTGCTTCTGGAACTGAGTGGTAAAACACGAGCTGGTTTTAGTGCAGTGGCATATTGAGTTGGTTCGCCCACACAAAGCTTCACATGCACACCATCTCTTCTCTTAAAAAACCCCAAGGTGCTTTTATCTGGAATTTCACAGAAGGCTGCCACTTACCTTGTGATTAAAGCATTCAGAAAAACTGCTAGACATGAGGTAGCCTGCTCGACCCCAATTCACACGTGGGGTCTGTGCATGAACACAGCCTTTTAACTCAACACCCCCACGCTGGTTTTATCTGAGTGCTTTCCTCTGCACACAAGGGGAAGCCTCAGAAGCCCACGGAAGCAGCAATAAGGCTGCATGGTCAACTGCATTCTCCTCACTGCCTTTCAAGTCCTTGGTTTTATAATAAAAATATGTTTGCATGTCATAAGAAAAAATCAAACCAAAAAATCTTAGCCCTGCCAGGCAAATTCTGTTTACCATGTCAGGCCTCTAAAGTCTCTCTTATGTAATGATGGAGGATATCCAGCTGTTCATACTGTAAAAACCCCAGTGTAAACAGTGTTGGCCTTACAGACTGTTCCAAGATGCTTCCCTGCCCACCCTAAGTACTTTAAATGTCAGTTTAAATGCAACAAGTACTTCTGTTGCTCTGTAGGTATAAATTTTTATTCATGATGACACAGAAAAGTCAAATTTGTCATGCCACCATAAGCCTGTTCACAGTTTTACTCTGATCAAGTACAAACACAGAACATGAGACTACATCTGCCAGTTACTCTATGTAGAAAGGATAAGGACTGTAAGGACTGATGTCCTCCCAAGAGGGGAAAAACAAGCAGCCAGAATTAGTTCAGGGAAATAATAATAGAAATCTCCTCCTGTCACCGTGTCACCATACCAAGGAAGGTGTGACAGTGTAAGCAGCTAAAGAGCTTGTGTCTGTGCTTCCAGATCCTCCAACACATCAGCGGAAAGGCATCAAGGCACAGTGGTCTTCTGCCAACAGCTCCTTCCTTCATCATGGCAGTAGATGAAATGTCACTGATCTGTGTTAAGACAACTAATACACAAGGAATNAGGAAAGGTTACAGGCCATAGCTTTTGAGTAATTTTTTCACTTGGAGCTAATGAACACTGCTGAAAAGCTGGCTATTGAACACTGCAGACACAAGGAGAAGGAGGGTTCTGACAGAAGCTGCTCATAAGAATATAACCATCAAATCTAGATGTGCATGAAGTTCCCAGTCATTGGGCTGTCTGTAGGCATCTGTACATGTAACAGAAGCATGCAAACCAAAGAACAAACTGTCTTAGCACTCCATCCATCCCCCACCAAAAAAGAAGCTAAACATTTTCTTGCCAGCCTTCTTCCTGCTGCAGTCTGTTCCCACACAGATGGCAAAATGTTTTTTTTGAGGCCCTGTACTGCATGCTCCACTGAAGTCAATGGGAACCCTGACACCGACTTCTCTAACAGAAGGACTGAATCCACCAACTCAAAGAAAGAAAAAAAATAAAAGAAAAGCTTTTTTTTTTTTTAATCTTCTACAAAAGAACAATCTCAAAAGGGTTAGGATGGTTGCCAAATGGAGAAAACAGAAGCACTTCAAATTGGTCCCAATGACTCAATTCACCACGGCGATGTCAATCTCTAGACAACAACACTCTTATAACAATTTGGAATAGTCTTGGGGACCTTAAATTCAAGCCTCTGTTCTCAGTCTCAATAAGAAGGTAGATGTTTTTCATTACCAATTTGCAGTGACACTCCTCAGGTAAAAATCTCCTTCTACTCAAGTAAAATATAACAAAAAGATACAAANCAAGAATTGTTATAAAGTAACAAGCCTGGGAACTCATTTTTAATAATCTAATTAATTTATGCATTCTTGAGTTTACTGAGGACCTAGCCAAAGGGTAATTTATTAATCTAAGAGGCTAGACTCAGTTGTATGCGTGCCCTGAGACACAAACGGTGGCTGTGGCTTCCCTGCTCATGAAATCAACTTCAGGCTCTAGGACCAAACATGTGCAGTGGTAATATAAGGTCATGTTGTGAAACAGCACTTGTATTCCATCAGCCAGAGCACATGAAAACCATGCTTGGCTTAGTCCTGTAGTGAAAGGAACACAGAAAAAGTCTAGGCAACCTAGAAGCCAACTATCTGGTGTTCTACATCAACTTAAAATACAACTTCACAACTACACGTGGGCTTCTTCAGGATTTCATTTTAAACTTGCATGATACTGTAATCTGAAACAATTTTCAAAATGAAGAAAAGCTTGTGATAAAGATGTTTGTAGAAAGACATGCCCCTGCACTCCTTCAAAAAAAATCCTGAGAATAACTACTGGAAACATCTCAGAAATGTGGACACTACACTGGAATGTAGTAGAGATGAGAAAACTTCACAACACTTTCACTTGTTTCATGTATTCAGCTTTGAAGTAAGGATATTTTCAAAGAACCATTTATGTCAGCTTTTTTTCTTCTTTCCTCCTTCCCCCCTCCCTGCTTCAATTACTGCTGTCTTTTATGAACTCCCACATAACCAGCTTCTTTTGAGTCAGGAAGAACAGAAAAAGAAAAACAAATCAGTAATCCAAAGAAATGTACTATGGCTCCCCAGATCACTTAGAATTCACTTTTACTCACAAATTGCACTTGTTTCTCTAATTCTGCTTCATGACATTTCAATTCCCCAGGGTGACAGAAGAAGAAGGGGATGGAGAGGTCTGTAACAACTGCCACCTGCAAAAGTCTTTGCAACAAAGCTTGGAAATTTGTCCAGGAGAGATGTAACAATTCTGGCTTATTTTAGTGAACTCCTTGTCACCTTCATTTCTAGTTCCTAAGCCAAACCGAAAACAAAACTAATGCCAATTTTCTCCTAAATACTAAAGAAAGAATAAATACTAAAGAAGCCATGATCCTAAGACCATGAATTATGCCAATGTGAGAACGTGAAGCTATGCCCTGGAATGCACAGGTAAGTGCCAGTTTGAAAGCAGAGCAAGATGGGAGCATCATCACCTGTGTTTCACTATGAAGTGAAGCCCTACCATTGTTTTTTTCCACCAGACTTGCCAGGCTGCTGGACTGCACACAGCTGTAGTGGCAGACTGAGTCAGCTCTGGGTCTGAAACAGAAGGACATGTGCAGAATCTCCCAGGGCAACTCAGCCACCTAACAGTTTGTACTTTTTCAGTAAAACCACAGTATCTTATTACTGGGTTTTTTTCACAGTTAAGAGCCCATGTAGAAGAAAATCCCCCTCTGTTGCTGCACTACTGCAGCAGACCCCCTGGCTT